>JAAAKL020005087.1:0-19871 GCA_010016065.2 Carybdea cf. marsupialis auct. non (Linnaeus, 1758)
GATCCGAGAGTAATTTATGCCTCTCTTGCATGAATCCACAATTCCAGCATTATTTGTATCAGGATGTAAAGTTCATCTAGATGAAGGACGTTACAATTGGCGTCATGACTCAATTCTCTGCATTAGTGCTAATCTCTTTTAATCCGCCAGTAAAGATTACTCTATATACTGTGATGTCGCAGGCTTTCTTTCTCCGTCAATTTTATCGAGTGATACCTTTCGCCAAGATTTGATCATCATGAGAACAGCATTCTCTTAATTATTGAACTGACCGTGGGCTATAAAACAAAATAATCATCTTATAATGCCAGGAAATCAGAAAAATACAGTCATTTTATGCTCTCAACTAAGTAAGGATTATGAAGTTCAATTAATAAGTATTAGTATGAGCGCCATTGGAGGAATACTTACAAAAATGTAAGTGTTTCATTGACATGAAAGACACTTTGAAAATCGACAATTCAGATTATCTTGTAAAAAAATGATAGGTTGTGCAATACGCACTACCTATTTCATATTTTGCAGAAGAGACAAGGACTGGCCAAATCCTGAACTGTTGATTTAGTAACTGGAGTAATTGTTAGTTAAGTTGTTAGATCATTATTGTACTATTTTCACTTGCTGTTGTATTTTGGGCTTTTTTCTTACTAAAGTCATGGTATGTATCATAAGCGGTTTGGATATGCCTACCATTAGTGGGTATCCGGCTGTATTGCTTTTCCTTTAACAATAAATGAGTTTTAAAATTATTATTCTCTGTGAAGTTACAGAACAAATATATTGCACTGAAGTTTAAAAAATTATTATTATTATTTTCATCCTGATCAAGGCGGAAGCCACTACTAGGAACGGGTCACTTATCCTTTCCGGATAACAATTTATTGATGCTTGCTATAGATGCTGTGGATGCCGTTCATGCTATTAATGCTATTCATGCGTTCAGTCCCCCCTCTGTCCTATCTCTCGAAACATATTTTTTCACTTCACGAGTGCAGATGACAGAGCACAGTACCTCCGGGATCATGGCAGGAAAGCTCAGTGTTCGTTTGAGCTCATGACCCTTGGAGTGTTAGTCTGATACTTTTCCAGTATACCACTACTGTGCTACTTGATTATAGCTACATGATATCCCTATGCGATTAAGGGGCGCAAGCAATTTACTACTTTTCGACTTCTCATAAATAAGAAGAGAATCATTTTGATGTAAACAAGAATTCACATCTTCAATTTCAAATAATCCTTACAGAAACTATTACATTATTCATTTTTTAGATATTACTATTTCTTAACATTTACTATTACATTTTTTAATAGAAAATGTCACAGAATCCACGTATTACTCGAAGAAATCTCCCTTTACAGATGAAAACGAGGTAGATCTAGATTTATCTAAAGTTAAGATTAATGGAAATAAGTTGGAATGTCTTCATCAAAACTGTCATAGCTGTTTCTACACGCAGGACTGCTTACTCTCCCTTTTGTCTATTAACATATCCTACCTGTGGACTTGTTTGCTAACAAGAAATCAGACAATACTATTTTTCTTCAGCCTTATTTGATCTTTTTTCCACTTTTTTTGAACTTAAAAGATTGTATATGTGCAGAGTAAGACTGACGTTATACTTATGTAAAGGTCATAACGACTGAACTCGACGGTGCTTTGTGTGTTGTTTAGTTGTCTCCTTACCTATTTGATAATGCTTTCGAATATCAAAACTTTTATAAATCACAAGATGGTCTATTGACACTTAACTCATCTACATAACTATCTTACGAATTTTAGACCAGCAATATGGTTACACTACAGAAGAAGCCTGCATGTTGTAGAAGAAATTTTCTTTTTAAACTTAGAATAAGAAGTATGTCCAATATCTTTAATCGATGACACATAAAATGCATAAAATACCTTTCCTCTGCCGTATAAGTGGACCTACTTTAATATTTCTTCTATTGTAGTAGATAATAGAGCTAGAAAAGGCACCCCCAGGATTTAAAAGTATTCTCTAAAAAGCGGCCAGCATTGCAGTGAGAGTAACAAAGTTTTTTTTATGCACTCTTAGAACCTCTTCTATGAAAAGTACAGACTTCATCTGTTAACCCTCAAATTACTACTGGTTACAGGTCAGGGTCACCCCTATTGTAAACGTGAGCAGCTACGGAATACTGAAGATTAGGCAGAAAAGCATCAACTTAAAGTAGAAAGTAAAATATCTTAAGCTACAGAAAAATATAATTATACGAAAAGGGGAGGAACCAATTGGGAAAAAGCTAATTATAATGAATATTTTATAATACGTTTTTAGTTGTATAACTTTACTTCTAGAAATGCAGTTTTTGTCATATCAAGTCATATAAGACTTGACTGTGCACTGAGTACAGAAACAGTTAATTCACAACTATTCTACGCAAAATTATTAGCACTCCAAGGGAGTAACAGATTAAAAGCTGGTGGGGTCCAATTGAAAAAACAGTCAGGTGGCAATAATCACGAACATGAGTAACAGCTTGGCCACAACCAATTTGAATTAAGTCCTAATACTATCGTGCTCACAAGTTGAATCAGGATGCCAATATTAATGTTGGAATTTTCTACAAACCCTAAATTTCTAAATGTTTAAATCAGGTTTCAACTGGGTCATTCAAGCACGTGCTAGAAAGATTGCCACTTCGTTTATGTCTCCACATTGCAAAGACATCTCGTTATTTTATTAAAGATTCCTCTATACATCTTGCTATGCTCGTTATGCCTTAATATTCATCTGCACACCTCTCTCAAATTAAGCAGTCGCAAAATTTCAACTTATTTTTTATTTCCATTTTCCATTAAATGATAATAAGGAGAGAATGATCGTATAAAATGAAGTCGAGTCCAAGCTTAAGCATTGATCAGTAAATGTGGAAGTTGAGAAGGACAGGTGATCCTATCATGCGATAGTAGTTTCTTACCTACTTTTCAAGCGTGACGAAAAATCTCTAATTTTCACGTAAAATAAGCAAAAGGAAGAAACAAGAATGCCTGCATAGCGACAGAATGTTAATTCCCAAGAAGAAAATTGGAACCCTCATCAATTTTTTAAAATTTTAGTTATCAACTCGGAGCGAAAACAGTTAACATCAATTCTTTTTTAAAAGGATGTTTTAGGAGTTATTGATTTTAAAGGTTCTGATGACTGTTCTCACAATTGAAAAGATAAATGAAAGAGAAAATGTGATGAAAATATTAATTCCACGTCAATTTCCATCAACACTGCCATAGCAGTTTAAAAGTAAAACATCATAACAAGAATTGGAAAGTATATCAATTTAACGGTTGCTATTACCAACATTAGAGAATAAAGTTGTTTTGAGACTTTTTACATTGTCATTTCAGCATTTGACATTTTTTCAAAATATTTTCACCGTAAGTAATCAGTGTGATTTATTGACCTGTATGAAAACGATGAATCGAGAGGATTTTGTATTTTAACCATTTTACATACAAGTATACCCCATCCGAATGAAAACATTATTACATATTATATACTTTTCATTACAAAATGGCTTTCTTCTGGATATCAGTCATTTATGTAAAGTCCATCTACACCGACATATGCATGAAGCAAGTCAACAAATCCTAGACCAAAATCGTCTGGAATTCACATCCTTGTCGAAATAATTTAAAGGATAGCTTCCTTTAGTTCTCAAGACAAAATTATATCATTTTCTTCAAACAGTGGTGGTTTTCTATTTTCCATGTAACATGCAATATCGGTGATAAGCATAGTATTATGGGTGTTCATAAGCAGAGCGAAAACCAATGTTGTAGTGTCTACCATCTTTTCTCACGGTTTCACTTACTTTTCCTTCACGTTTGTGTATGCTTGCAAACTCCAAATGGAAAGCGACTTATATGAAGGCCCAATTTAAAGACTTGCGCCATAATGTAGAGCTCTTCACAAGGATCTTCTCTCTTGATCTGTATGTCTGCCGCTGTAGTTCAAAATGATCTAAAAATATATTTTGCCAGTCAGAGCTAACTCAACTGCAGTTTTCATTTTAATGGAGATATATATATTTTTAATGAAAGATCAGTCATTCATTTTTAACTTATTTGTTTTACGCTTTTCTACGTAAGCTATGATCTCTTCACAAATCGCATATGCTGAATGTTTGAGAATTATTGTTATCTGTCAAAGGTTTTATAAGCGACAAGACAAAAAAGAGGGAAGTTTGACGAAATGATTACGACTGTCTGACTTACTCTAGGACTGTACTTGAAGAATGTATATTTTCCAAATGTCAGCTTATCTTAACTTATATCCAGATTGTTGATATTTTTCTGCCTTTGACAAATTCCGCCTCCAATAAAGCCTTAGACTTTCTTATAATTGTCTTCTAATATTTTATTTATCGCCGCCTTTGTTCGCTAATAATCGCACGAATGCAAATGAAATTTTTGCAGTTTTGTTGATATGATGCTTCCTTGTCTCTCCAAATGGCAGAATTATGCCGGTTTAGCAGAACATCTTTTGGCAATCACATTTTGCTATTAGAAAGATTTTTATAAGAAAGGTTTCAGTGACAATGTCCCTCTGTTGATTCTAGAACACGTTTTGAGAGCCTGGTAGCTAAAAGGACATAATTTTGTACTAGCAAAAGATTGTACAGTGGCAGTAGCGTAGAATGGACTAGACAAAATTTTTCAAATTGTTTTTTCTTACAAATTTTCTTACACATTATTTTATAACTAAAAAACAACTATCCATTTATTGTTAAGTCGTTGAATTTTCAAAATTTTAAAAATATAAAATGAAATTGAAGTTTATGTAGATGATGCAGTTTCACCAGTATATTAACCTGCATAATAACTTACCAGTCCGAATTCCAAAAATCTACATATTTGACGTTTTAATAACAATGGGTGATTTGAGACAATCCGAAGTCTTACTCCCTTCAAATATTATTGAGTTGGTACTTGTTCAGTAGAGACTTTTGTGGTGAATAAATTGCAGCAAATGAGCAGCAGTTAAAAAGTGAATGATTAGAAAGCTTTGGTGCAGAGAGGTGACAAGAGTCTTAAAAATGAGCCTATGATACGAAATTACTAACTACACCTTTGATTATAATTTGATTTGGCTCTAACAAAAAAAATTGAAGTTAAGGCGAGCTCGAAAGCATTTTAACAAAACTGCATGCCTTTTTATTGCGTAGTTTTGTATTAAAGGAGGATAATCTTGTGACATTGTCCATCATTTAAGTGTTTTATGTTTAATGTTGAGATATCTAACTATTGTGGGAAGTGTTCATGAGAAGGCGTGTGTTAATTGTAAACATGAATACTATGGACATCTTCCTCATACCTCTTAGGAAACGAATCAGTCATATTGAAATGACATACTTTAAAAGTATTGGAAAGAATGCTAGTCTCTGCATGAAAATGTCAACTATTGGTAAATGTTATAAAAGTAATTGTAAAAACACCCAAACAAATATTTTTTGAATAACTTTCCTTTGTTGTCTTTGGTATTTTCATATCTATAATTGCCTCTTCCTTCATCTTTAATTTTCTGAAGTATATTGAGATGGATTGCAGTAACATTATCTGTTCACTAAATGATATTCTCTCAACAGCCTATGTAAATCACACTCCTACTACAATCACTTTTAATTGCATGTAGAACTCTTTGAAGTTATATATCGTCAGTCATTTCTTATTCTGCATAATAACTTACGAGTCCGAATTCCAAAAATCTACATATTTGACGTTTTAATAACATCATAACGTTTATAATATAACCTTTACGTGTAAAATAACGTTTGTAACACCAAGAATAGATTGCTCTTTAGCCATCAATATAAGTAATTTTAATGAGTTTACGGGTTTATTGGTGGTGCATTCAACCATGTTTTACTATCCCCACAAATTGCATTAACACTATTAATACTAAAGAGGACTTGGAGACTTATGGCTGAATTATGAAAGCAACTTATAAGATGAGTAACCAACATTCGTGCATGCCTCGTATCTGATGGTCTACGAGAAGTAGATTATTAAAAAAGCAATTTCAAATATAGTCGATATATAACAATTTATCGGCTTAATTTGAAATCGCGGTATCTGTGTGAGCTGGTGTTCGTTTGAGTATAGGAATCTGAACGAAGGGTACCTGGTTTTTGTCTGTGGTTTATTTTGTGCCTTTAATAAGCGGGTTGTACCTGAAATAGTACAAATACAAACTTATCAATAACCGTACATGATTCAATGTTTACTGAACAAAAAACTGTATAACTACTATAGGCATAACTATTAACGTTACACCACACTAACTATTAACTACTTTATCTATTTTCTCATCGTATCTGCATTATATTTTGAATTTTTTAACTTTTACAATTCAAACCTGTGATCATTTTCTTGATGATGATGTATGAAATTGCATTGAAAGCTTGATTAAAAATTTTAAAAGTAAATCTAAGACGAACTTTTTTGACTCAAGATGTCTTTGACCATAAGAATTTTTGCCTGGGTTTTATATCCCTAAACCAAATTAAATACCTGTTCTTGATCTTCTGAGAACAGTTTTCAGGATGTTCCCGGAAAGTTTACGTTCTGTCAAGTGTAACTTCAAAGTGTTTTATTTTGACATTTCATGATCACAGTTTCTTGCCATTGTCCAGCGTTCTTTGCCGGGCATCAGTCATGTGGATCTTTAAGTAAAATAATAAAGTTACAGTCTTTTTAATGCTCATCTTTAGATGCCAATTTTGAAGGAAGCTCAATCACAACGCCATGTTCTAAGTTGGGACCGTATCAATCGCTGCTAAGCTAAACAAACAAGGATCAAGCCATGTGCTCAGCCCAGCCTCAGCGATGCTGTGTTAAATGGTAAAAAGTAAAAAATGCAAAAGGTAAAAGTTTAGAAGTCTTTGCCACGCCGCTTTTCATGGTGTTTGCTGCACTCTGATTTTCGCCTCTAGTGCCATAATAACATTTATAGCAGTTTTAGCATTATTTTACATTTGGTAAAGCCCAGCTATCTTCACCATTAGTCTATTGGGCTTGAATCTGTTATGTCCTGTTGAGAAGTCAGCAGAAAACAGCTCAGCTTTTTTACTTGCTGCTTGGGGGAAGATACGAAAGCAAAGTTTTTTCCACTTTATTTCTATCCTCCCTAAAAGTTAATTGATTTGTGAGCATGATAGGAATTGTAAAAAATTTGACTACGGACTATTCTCTCAATTGACAGCTGTGACGTATTATTTGTCTGTAGGAAGAGGGTAACCTTGGAGTTTTGTGGGCTTTAAGATAGTAATTATTTTCATTCTTCTCCTAAAAGATAGAAGGTCCTAATTAATAGGAAAATAGAATACCTAAACCTGGGCACATCTTCTTTCAAGGTCAAACTGCAAAGCTGTGGAGGATGGAATAGTGTTCAGGATTGCCTATGAAATCCTCAAGTAAAAACTAAAAAGATTTGAGTAGATCTATCGGATGTATTTAATGATTAGGAAAATATAAGGATATGTCCCTTTATCATGAAATGTGATAGATTTGTAGATCATCTTGAAAGCAGTTGTAAAAATGAAAACTTTTATTAAGGTTACTCTATCGATTATGTAAATCTATGCGATTAAGTTATCATGTGCCCTTGTTTGAAAAATCGACATTTATGATATGTTTACCTTTAGAGACCCTTACTGAGCGTTTGAGTGCCTAAGTGGATTTTGTAAAAATGAAATGAAAGATTTATTTATTTCTATAATGTATTTGCTAAGTTTCATTGCCTAAGTCATGACAGTAGTGAGTTTTACTTATTCCATATTTTACTACCAGTAGACCCTTTAATCTTACGAAACTGTATTTGTGTACGTTTATAAATAGCAGTCAAACTTAGTTATATTTCCGTTTGAGATTATTTTCATGTGGTTTAAAATTTTGAAGTGGGAAAGACAAATAAGCCAGAGTCGCAGACGATAACATAGAATACATTTTGGAATGATAATCAGCTTGCCTGCTTTCATGCGTAGAACCTTGAATTATCGTTGACTGAAGAATCAGCGTCAGATAGATAGTTAGTGGATTGTGTTTATGAGCTTCAACACCTTTGTTTGGCATAACAGTTGACCCGTTTGACTCCCAACACCCCATCTCCTTTAACGATAAAATATGACATAGGCTGATTTAGTTCACTAACCAAGGTGTGTTATAATACTCCTGCTTGTCTCAGGAAAGCTGTTCAAGTATTCAGATTAGAGATTTCCCTTATCTTCCGTCAGCAATGTTTTCCTACTTTAACTTTGGTAAGGTACACGTGACAACGTATTCTAGGGTTATAGTATAGCACAAAGTATAATCAAACCTTCAGATTAAGTCGAGTCAGTCACTAGATTAATTTAAGCTACCTTTAATACATTTCTTAAAAAGTACTAAAATTAGAAGTCTTGCAACATAAATTCTGCGTTCCAGAGTCCATTAACCTGAAGATAGGAGAAGTAACTCTCAAAATTTAGCTTAGAAAAAGACTACGACTCGCGACATGATCAACATCTATCATCTATGGCATCAACTGAGTTTAAAACTTTCAGTATATTTAAAAGTACTCAAAGTATTCATTAATGCCAAGTATGATACCTCCACGTCATACCTCTACTACATAGCTTTTCCAATGCTTGTTGGAAAATTTAGTAAGAATTTCAGTAATAGAAAGCTTTTTAGCATAAAAAAGGTTATAATGTCAAAGTGTCATATGATCCAAATCCGCCACTAGATAAAACTGTCTCCGGAATGGCTCCCTGTGATAATCTTTTGAGTAGTACCTAGTCAGTTAAACAACAGTAGACAATACAAATCACTAAAGCTCTAGATCATTGAAGTTCTAGATCATCAGTCATTTCCATCGAATACAGTTTGCGAGATATTTTCACCTATCTAGTATCTTTTCCTATCTTATCATCAAAAATCTATCATCTCGATATTATTTTGCAACTTGCACCAGTCTTAAAACAGCACAGTAGAGCTGATGAAAGTCATCAAAAGTACAAGACAGATGGCGAAAGAAACTTATCTTAAAGATGGCGTTAATCTAATGTACCATGTACATCTGTAAGAGTTGGAGGCTAATATGACGTATAATACAACATAAAATGACGTTACCATCGTAAGTAGTTACCAGCAAAATTAAAATACTTCGGGCCACAATATTTGAACTGCGTGTAGCACACCAAAAAAAACATGGATGTAGAGAGGCACTAGCATAGGTAGTAGGTAGAGTTACTTCTGTTTACTTTAAGGCAGTTTAACAAAGCTATAATATAACAAAATGAACCACAAAGATACAGAAAAAAACCCCGTACTTCTTATATCTCTATTCAAACTTTAGTTTCTGAAGTGAATCGTAGGGTATGTTACATTCATATAACTATCTAACCTTTATTGACGTTGTTTCTTTAGAATTTTGTAGATCAAATGCTCATTTTTTAACAGAAAATATACTAGGAAACAAGCACAAAAACATTTTTAAAAATCTTATTACAATATTTATTATATTTGAACAATATTTGGTTTCAGCAATGACACATGCTGCAACGCAATCACACAAATTTTGAGAAGTAAATCCATCCTATGGTATAGCTTTTTTACCTCCAGAAAAGCCGAAAAATATAAAACTTAAACAAAAGAGCTGAGTAAATGACAATTTGATAAGGTGGTTTTTTTTCAAAAATCTTGGAAAAATTTATCATCATCAGAAAATAAAGGCTATTAAAAACAATTAAGAGTTGAAATTGCTTAAGGATCTGTGTAAAACGTCCTGTTAGCACTTTATGATTTAGATTTAATTTCATTTTAAGATCCATTGAATTTCTCTTCCCCTTTAAAATTTGGGAAAATTAAGTTGACCTTGCCTATGATATGGCCCTATGCCCACAGAGGGACCTTAAGGCCTGAGGTCTTTCCCTCTACGGATCGGCCACTAATTCTTGTGGTCGCTTATTCAAGCTTGCTTAACGGTCATTTATATCGTATATAGGCGTTTCAAAATGCATTTATGATAAATTTTAAACCTCAGTTTTGCAAGAAATTATATTGAGTACTAAAAAAAATAGAATTATAGGATACTTTGAATCGACCTATATACTTACCTGTAGTATATACTCTTTTGCTATCTCAATTTTGCAGCTGTGTTAAGAACAGATTCTCTTGACGACAGAAAGTATACTTTGTCTTTACTCGCGCAATAAAATCGAATTCTTGCTCGACGTGTCATGTGTTCCGACATGGACAGTTACATAGTACTACGATATATTTCCATAGAATCTACTTTACACAAACATTACACAACATACATACGCTAGTGTCATAAATTTCAAGCGACACAGTAAATTATTTAAACGCCATGTTGAGCAAACTTCTGAAGTACGGAAATGCCCTTAACTTAATAAAATACAGTATCTCTGCTTAAAATAGCAATGAAAGCGTGTCAAAATCCTTTATCCGAAGTGCAAAATGGACTTTTTCTCACTGGTCGAGGTTTTTCACTTATGTAAGTGCAACTCTGACACCTAGCAAAATAAAAAATGTTAATAAGACATGACTAAAACAGATGAATTCAGTACTGTTTAGTGGATGATTTGAAAATTCGACTACCTAAATACTAAGAAGAAGCATCATGAATGTACTCTTTACATTTACTTTATCATAAATGTATTAAATTCTTATTTGCAGTCTTTAAAGGTAAAATACAAGCAATGGTTAATTTGCATGTCACAGAATTTGCCGAAACCACTGTGACCAAAGATCATGCAATGATGATCAACACAACAGAATGCGAAAATGGAGCAAAGTCAAAGAAAGATTAGCTGGCGCCAGGTCAGGTAATTCATCCTATTGATCATCAACTTTTTTTGATGACTAATTATCAGGCTATAACTATATTCAATACCAAAATCTCTGCCGAAAAGCGTATAGAGTCAGTGTAGAGAGTCAGTGTAGAGAGCAATTAAATTTACATCAATGGTTTTTGACATCCTTTAATTTTCATTATCTCACCTCATTGAATAAAAACTTGACTTTGATTAATGGCTTTGTTATGAATAAAAGGAGTAATGGTCTCTCTTTAATTATCAAAGTATCGTTAAAATATATGACATTTTAAAAATGTCTGTTATTTCCCTACTGCAAGTTGCATCAGCCATTCATATCATAGAGATAAATCGAATAAAAAAAACCTGACTTCACAACTTCTTGTTAGAGATTAATAATTTCTTTACAAGAGAAAAGTTTGATTTTCAAGGGAAGTGTTCTTTCAAAATGATTTCTCCTCCTTGACAAAATGATTGATTTACATACCAAGACATATTGGCCAAGAAATTTTGATAGAAATTATATATCATTACCCGGTTGTCGAAAAAAATGAAAGAAGAGAAGTCCGGAGGTTAAGGATGTTGAACTTTCTGAGTAGAGGTAACGGAAACTTTAGAACTGGTGGCAAGTTAAAATCAAAAGAAGTTAAACTTCCCTTACTTTTTGTTATGCTTGTTCCATAACCAAAAATTGACGATCAAATAAATTGAATTGTTACCTGCACTAGATGAAGATCTATACTTATCGTTTCATGGGGTAAGAGAAATGCCTTTGACATTAGTATCATGGATTATCATGGATAGTAAACTGGTTTTTAGCTTTAGTGAGAAACTGATGATCTCTAATCTAACATCCGATCAACATGCCTCTTATTTCAACTAGACTGTACATTATGCATTTCAAAACTGAAAACAATCTAGTGCAGGGTAGACAGACGTGTTATTGATAACTTTTTATTTGCAAAATTAAGCTTTAAAAAAATTATTTTTACTAGCGATGTCATTCCAGAACTATCGAGATTGATAAGGTGATTTTTATTTCCTCTTCACATTTAGTACAGCTAGATAAAACTGATCTCTAAAAACACTTGATCGAGCACTTTCAGTATAAAGAGAGGTAACCCGTTGAAAGTCATTGCATTACCTATAAGAATTTTTACTCTTAGGGGACTCAGTCGAGCTTCATGGAACAAGCGGTATAAAGAACGTGGTGCTTTGCCGGAAATGGTTCAGTTTTGATGACTACAGTTATATAGATTCAGAAAAGTGGTCATTGTTTTGTTGCGAACGATTTGATTATCTTACCGAGATTGCATTTGTTCCTTACTTTATATCACCCCTAGAAAGTAAGTTGGTGTCAGTCCACTTGACAGTTCCCTCCGCAAACTAACCTTGTGAAAATGGGTTGGGATGGGGGTCTGTCGTGATTTATTTAATTGTTTCCCTAGTAATTGTTTGATGTAATTCATGATCCTGCAAAGCATGCTCTATACTGAGATATTTTTTCACTTCATCAAAACTAGCCTGAATGTCCTGTAACGCCATTTGATAGAATGCCCAATTTACCCCGGAGCATGAGGAATATTTTTCTGATGGAAACATGATTCTTTGTAAGTGGAATGATAATAGACCAATGCGTGTTGTAAGCAATTTTGAAAGTGTCGACCCAAGGCACTCCGTACGAAAAATGGTATCTCAATATTGAACAACCGCACCTTATTTGTAGCTACAACCCCTATATGGGTGAACTAGATTCTCTGTATAGATTTCTCAGCGATTATCGTTTCATTTAAACTGCAAGAAATGGTGACGGTGTCTCTTTTCAAACTTTTTAAATTTATCTTCTGTTGCAGCATGGAGAGTACATCGTCACTGCGGTGGCAGTTTCAGTCAACTTGACTTCAGGCGCAGCCTGGCAGAAAGAATATTTGGTCGAGCTCCAAGTCAGGAATGTCACCCAGGTCCCTCGCATACACTAGTGTCAGGTGCCCGCAAACAAACGTTAAGTCACATATTGGTTTCTGTTGATCACCGAGGCAGGTGCAAGCATTTAAAAAACAACACTACCTACAAGTGCCGCCAATGTAACGTACTTCTTCTTGGAATGTGTTTCAATAGCTTCCACGAATTGAGCTATAGCTGTTTATTCGCAATGTTCTTATAAATATCCTAAGTATTTTCTTATCTCTGTTATTCTTCTTTCCTAAAATTTAGTAGTGATTAATGAATGTTGCGTTGGTTTGGTTATTGATGGGTTAAGGTAGATTAGAGGTGTCATTGAAGAATCTTCCTTTGCATTCTGAAGACCGCTAGCACGTAGAACGTGAAGCCTGGGGCGGGAAGTCTGTTGTATTTCACTGTTCCTTTTTACTACAGTTTATTAGCACTGAGCTGTACTTTGTTGCATTGAGCATTCTAGCAATGTTATCAGTACTTCTTGGCATATATACATAAAGATATATATATATATATATAAATATATATATATATATAAATATAATAATTGTCTGTGTTTGTTCATATTCTTGGCATTAGAAAACATTGTTTATCATGATACACAGTACCTTCATAAATAAAGATAACGTTTTCTACATGGTTCATTTTGCCTGTCTATCACCAGTCTTCGGTCTTCAATAGGTGTCCCCTCAGTTATCTTCTTTTTGCAAAATTTCTACCCTACATTTTCTTATTACAGCACTACAACAACAAGTTTCCAGGAACATAAAACATTTTTTCGATTAAATCTTGGAAATCTCAAAGTAGAGTAAGCTATGCGGGGTAAACATAATCCTGATTTTCAGTTTTCGGCATTTTGCCCGATTGTGTGGATTGTAAATGCTGTTTCAAACCTTAAAGCGGATTTATCGCATGACGGCGGATTGCAGTAAAAGTATAGCAATCCTCGGAAGAGCTTATTTTGGCATCACTATAGGATGTTTTGATTCAAGGTCATAGAAACTCTTATAACTGAACTGAGTGAAAAACGTGATCCGTATTCTCTGTTGAGCAATATCTTTCCACAGTTGAATGACAAAAGAATGAACGAATAGCCTGTAAGTTATCAGAAAATTGCAATTTAACCCAACAGCTATTTTGCTTTTTTGAACTCTCAAAACAGAATGGTGGACTCGATAGTCTTATTTTCGTTTCTTAACTTGCACATTAAGCAACGAAAGAGAAAACAATTAAGCAAAGACATTTACCTTACTTTACTTTTTTATGCAATAGGAAAGTCTTTGTCTTCGGTTTTGGAGGTCCTGTGCTTAATTCCCGCCAGAGTCGTAAAAGCCCTTTATGTTTATCGAGTTCTACACTTTGTAGTTCATGACTGCTTGTGTATCTGCTTGAGTACTTATTTATGTGAAATGGCACTGATGAACATAATGGCGGAATGAAAATTAGGCTGCAGGTGGCGATGAGGACATGGGGTCAACTGCTCGGATTGTCGACTTAACCATGTCACTATTTCGTTCAGTGCGTAAGTCTTTTCGGTGTGGGAGATTTTGGGATTTATCCCCGCCAGCCAGTACATATATATACTATTTAAAACCATTTTTTGAAGCAGAGGCATGACATTCCTATGGTCAGATTCCCTGCATTTTTGCCGTTTTGGAGTTGTGGTGAAGAATGTAGAATGACAATAGAATTGAGGCAGATGACCTAGAGAGCAGAGAGGGCAATTTTTGGCCGCTCATGGTGATGAATCCTTCATTTGCTGTGATGTGTGGTTTACAATTGTGAGACGTCATGTTGGAATATTAAAACATTCTATTCAGTGAGAGTATTAATAGACATGCACCCCTAAAAATGGTTTGTGCCTTGTTTATCTTCACAATGTTTGCAGAAAATTTTTATGCAGATAAACAGGCTTTAGAATCGATGAAAAATAAAGTAGATTTGAGCATATTTACAATTTTGAAGCCGTGCGTTTTAGGACCATTGTAAGATCAGGAGATGCGTTTTGTGCCCTCGGTAGTTTCTCATTGACAACTCCAGATTCTGTGGTCATTTGTTACTAAAGTTGGTTAAAATTAACTTTACACTAGATATAACAGATTAAAGAAAACTAAATTACATTATGACCTATCGAAAAAAATATTATGACCTTATTGTTTATTATTGGGGTTGCAATTTAGCTGAGAGGGTTAAAGTTCAAAGTAAACTAGAGATTCGTAATTGTAAGGAACAGTAGATGGATTCTATGTATAAAAACATGTTAAACCACAGTTCCATATTTTCAGACTAGGTATAGCTGTAAACTAAGGAGATTTTCCAATGTAATCATTGCACGATACTTTGAAATTTAAGGCTTTTCGACTAAGATCAATCAGATCTACTTTTGACCTGAACAAGTAATGATAAACTGATGCAACATATTGCACATAGATTATTATTCAGATATTGATTTCAAAAAATGTCCACCTGTGAGAATTCACAACCTCTCCTCATATTATATCTTTATTTAGATCCCATACTATATTGCATTTCCTTATCAGAAATATAATCAAATACGGTAAAATTGTAGGAATTGTAGTGACGCAATATCCAAACAATATACATCTGAAATTTCTCTCTCTCGTTGGTAAGGGACCTTATGAAAACTGAGATACTAGCTACAAAAAGTTACAAAATTTTCAGTACGTATTCTTTAGCGTTTAAAAGCTGTGAGATAAAGGACTCTGTTTCGAGCACTAAAAGCTGGGCCCCACAGTGCTTTATAGGGTTAAATTGACAACATATTGCAATGCTTTGTCTTTGAGAAAACTCGATTATCTTGTTATTACAGCACTTAATTTGAACTTAAGTCATCATACTGTACGTTGAAGGGAAACACTAATGTCACCAACTATTTCTATTTATTCAAATTTGGCAAAATCCAAAATAAAAATTCAAAAGGAATTGTAAGGAATTTTTCAACGATAAAGCACTTTAAATGTTTTTGAAGGTGTAGAAGGACCGTTTCTTTTATTTGCTTAAATATTACTGCAATTTACTTTTTCGAAATTACTATATTCATTTTAGTGATAATAGGAGAAAATGGCAACCAGCAGCATAACTAAAGCTTAATTTACTGGATTTCGAGTGATTTCAAATTCGCCATCTAATTTTATATAAATATATTCTGCTAGGCAATGTTGTACTTCTGATAGTGGGAGAAAGGGGGCCGTCTGAGGCTCCTTTATATAACATTACAATCGTGCGTCTGTTATGGTGACTAATATTTTGATTGTAGGATGGTGTATGACAGAAACAGAGGAGCTTTCTAGCCCCACACAATCAAACAACCTTTTCATGAATCGAATGCTCATGAATGATTAAAGGAATTATATAAAAGACGATTCAGAGATGATCAAAGAGATAAAGAACGAAAAACATAGCAACGAGAGGGTCCAGGAGAAAGATGGGAGGAAAGACAGTCCTCTACAGAACGCTCAGGAACATTTCAAGATGAAGAAATGGAATGAACCAAATCATTAACTTTGATTCAAAAATGGCCGTCTCCACTATGATAAGAGATGTAATGAAGCACATCAGAGAATCATGAACTTGCAAATCAAACTCTATCAACACCAAAAACATTTGGGGGTTGTATATGTCAGTTAACTTCTTGTGCAGTCAAAGTAATGTTGTTTCAATTATTGAAGAGAGAGTGCGACGAATCATATTGCATTTTCAAGTCTTGTTGCCTCGCTGTTGTAACCTTCACAGCCTTGTGTAAGATCTGAATAATAGACGTATTGTGCTGCTCCACCTACTTCTAAGCAAAATAGCAAACATTGAAAATTTTACAGACTTAACGAGGCAAAGCTTCGCAAATTACTATTGCATTAGAAGGACGGCTATCCAACGATCCAAATCATTACGTATCGAAGTCAACTATTGACAGGAATTAACACATTCCATTACTCATTTTTGTCCTGGGTATAACACTACACTGCAACCGGTGGCAATACTCTAGTTTGGAAAAGCTGGAGATTTGAAGAGTGTAGAGTCACTTTCACATCACCATTACCCATAGGTTCAATCTAGTCCGGAGTGGTGGCACCTATCAGGGTCCCAAGTATATGGTCAAATACTTCCACGGCCATGATATTGTAGTAAAATACAGGATTAACACCCAGCAGGGCCTATAACCTGTTGTTTATCACTACCTTTAAATCACTTCTTAGTTGTAGAAACGCTAAAGATTGCGTCTCGATGAAAAGACACGGCAGAATGGAATGGAACACTACTGCCTTACTATGCCGAGCAAAATCATGGAAGTGCGCACAAAAGGGAAAAAACCATAATGACGGCATTTTGATTGGTACGGGCATTATGCATGTAAACAGGTGACCTTTGATCATCACCAAGCTACTGTCTGGAACATGATAATAATTCGAGTTGGGACATGGAATGTAAGGGAATTTCTAGGAGTTAATTTCCTCAGTTTGTGTGAAACAAGCTGGTTAGGGGCAAGTAGCTTTTAATAAAAGATTTTACCGTGGTGTTTCGGAAGATGTAACTTATAAAAGGGGAGTTGGAGTTATTTTAGATTAAACAGCATGTAGAAACCTATTTGAATACTGGACAATTTCAAAAGGGATTAAGTTTGTAAGATTATTTGGAAAATGTCTCAATATCAATATTATTCAAGGCTATATGCCAACATGGGATAGGAGTGGAAGGTAATGTATATAAAATCTACGAAGACATGGATAATGTTAATGCTCAATGAAGTCATAGGACGTCATTAGTATCATGGAAGAATTCAATACAAAGATAGGGTGACAACAAGATAGATCTTTTTTGTTCTAGACTATGGCCTTCATGTTAAAAACTCCAGAGGCAGTAACCTGGTGGACTGATTAAACCAAATAAATAGACAACAGCCAACACCTGGTTCTGTCATCATCCAAGACAAAGGTGGACTTGGAAAAGTCAGGGACAAAATGTTTGCAACAAAATTGATTTCATGAGAATAAGCAACAGATACAGGAATGCGGTTCTAAAGTTACAAACCGTTGTAGGGGATGACTGCGTAAGGGACCATGTGCCTTTCACTTGTAACGAAACGTCAAAATGAGGAAAATGAAGAAAAGAAAAGGGAATCACAATTAGATGATAATCAGTTACTTACAGGTGCCACCAACAGAGAAGATTAAACCAGTAGCTGTGAAATATGATTCCAAATCTTAAGAAAGAAAAGGAAATCCACTTGCGACTCTCTCAAAGTTTTATTAGAGGAAAGTGGCAATTAACTGTTGCAAAAAGGGGCAAAAGCAAAAAACAAGAAATGGATGACGCAAAAAATCAAAGAGCAAATGCAAGGTAGACGGAAGGTCAGAAGAGGTAGTGAATGCTATAATCCGATGAACAGATATATTAAAAAAAATACAAAACCACAAAGGAAAAATAGTTGAAGTCCTTGTCTACAGACAAATATTGATATAGAAACGGATGTATACAAGAACCTTTGAAATAACTGTAAAGAGAGTCTTCCCGTTCAATGGCTGTGTATAATCTAAAAAAGGGTGGAAACAGAGAACATCTTAGAATGATGGTAAGAATATACCAAAGATATCAAAGATTAAAGAGGAGAAAAGCGTGAAATTGATAGAAAAATAGGTTGGCCAGGTACTTTGATGGATGAAACCAAAGAAAGGCAGCGGGGCACATGAAGTTGTGATGCAAATTTAAAAAACTTAAAAAGACCTTTAAGTTAAGCTCTGATATTTCAAATCACATCTATAATGGAGGTGAAATTTTATAGGATCATTTTAAAACTGTACTCAGTACACTTCTAAAAAAGGCAGGAGCAACATAACGCCAGTTACAGTGCACCATCATTGTCATCAGTAATGCGACAAAGTTGGCATGGAGGGTTGGTATGGAGGGTAAACTTACTTGCAATCTCAGGAGTCGCAAAAGCATATGAGCTACGATGTTTTCTACGCGCATAAAACACAAATGTAAACGTGAAATTATAAATACTGAAGATTCATTAACCAAATTTCTTAAAAACACAACACTACCAATAATATTAATCAAATTTAAAGCCAACCTGCCCGTACGACTAATAAAAACTCTATAGCATCGAAACGTGTAGATTAAACCTCTACAAGTACAGACCACGAGGCATTCTGAGTTTGATTAAACGTGATGAGATTATACAATAAGAACGGAAGGTGATAATATCTTCTAGTTTGTAGGAATAATTGACATAATTTCCACCTGAATCATAGTTTTTTTAGAATTTCTAATCATTTTCAAAGCAACAAAATATTTTAACTATATCACATATGGGAGAGACAGATAGCTTTTTATAAATGATACAGTAGCTAGTACATGAAGTAAGTTAAAAGGCGACAAAATATTATCTCCTTCCTAATTAGAAGCTGTTACGTAATTAATCAACCATTGGTTTGAATGAGTAAGGCTTGCATTAAAGCACTTTTTATAATAGGAAGTGATAAATTATGGAAAGAAATTCGTTGTAACAGGCTTACCACATATGAATGTATACACGATGCAGTGGCAGCAGGAAGTACCTTAAGGTATTTATTCATTTCTTAGAAGTTCTCAATCCTGACTACTGGTAGTATACAAAAGTTTTAATGGAGTAAAAGATCCTCATCTTAGCCCAAGGGTTTTCGTTACTGAATCTAAATTGGCTGAGCCAGCTTTTTAAGGTTCTCTAACCTTATTGTGAAATCGCAATATTTTGCAACGGTTTGTCTAAATCTTGACCGACAGGTAGTCTTGTGAGGGTTTCAACTGATTGACTAATAACAAGAAATGGGAAGCGTTGATTCACCAACCATAGTAATCGTGACTATCATAGCGCTTAATAGTGATCAAATATTTACGGAACCGGTCCTGGTTTACAAGAGTTATTGATTAATATGTATTTGCTTTGAATATTAATTATTTGCTTTTATCGACGTTTTCATAGTAATCTTGCGTTTGAATCAATTCATCATTGTAACAAAGTATAATTTACTAAGGAACAGAAATATCAAAAAATAATCAATACACACTTAAAACGAGCG
>JAAAKL020005088.1:0-19869 GCA_010016065.2 Carybdea cf. marsupialis auct. non (Linnaeus, 1758)
CACTTCATCACACAAGATTATGTGTTAATCTAGGCTCGACTACTTGCTTGCTTTCTCGCTTGTAAACAACAGTGCTGGACACTTGAAAAGACAGTACACTGTCAGATCTAGCAGTCTTGTCCTTGCTCACAGTCAGTAGATAATAAATGGTCATGTGTGTAAAAAGTTCAACAAAACACTGTACAAAGTTCGACAAGACAATAAAAAAATAAAAATATGTGTGTAAAAGGTTCATCAAACACTGTAAAAAGTTGGTCAAAAAAGGAGAAAAAAACATGTGTGTAAAAAGTTCATCAAAACACTGTAAGAAGTTCGTCAAAAAAAAATAATAAAAATATGTGTGTAAAAAGTTCATCAAAACGCTGTACTTGAAGCAAGAGTTAAAACATAACGATATAACTCATCATGCCATTGATTTGATATCTAATTATGTGTGGCTACATATTAAATGCGACAACTCAACAATTTGAGCGATCACTTAGTTCAAGAAAACTAAAGACATTAAGAAAATACGATGCTTTACAACTGGACTTAAACTATAATGACAGGGCCACAACATAGAAGGGATTATTGGGCAAAGGGGGAAACAATACTTTGGATACACAAAATTACTACTACTATTAAACTACTGTCATGCCTTTGCTTTATTTTTGGGTCTGGTAATGTCAGGAATGATGAAAATCTTCACCAAAAATTGCGATATTTCAACATTCTGACTCTCAATCTAAAATACAAACACAATAATACCTTTTGATAGAGCCACTTACTACTGATTATATATTGAAATTACATCGAATACATAAGATACTAATACACTAACTTTCATAAATTATTCAGCTGAAATGAGCAATTCCAGTAACTTTCTTTCAAATTTTGTTAAGGCTTAGTTACTGGGCTATTTCTTGAGACTAAGCATACATGTAAGGCTAAAATAAAAATTTGTGAAGCTTATACACTCCCCTGCCCTCTAACCTATCTATCAAGATATATAATTTGACATGCCATTCATAGCAATTGTGGGGTTTTTTTTCATCTACAGCCTTCAACTAGCCTTCAACTAGCATTCTACTTTAGATCTCAACCCTACCCCCACCCCCATAAAACATAACACAAACTACTCGTCTTGAATCAGACAACAAATAAATTAACCCTGTCAAATAAAGTTAAGCTCAGTGACCTTGATGCCCATCCCATCAATGGGTTTTCCCATCTCTGCTGTGTATCAAATTCAAGTTTCCAACTTCTTGTATTGTAAGTTCCTGACTGTGTGGCTTCCCTCGCTGGAACAAATATTCTTGCTTTTCTTGCCTTTACAATATCCTCAGGCACTCCAGTAACTGGAGATATATTTCTCTACGTGAAAAGATACAAGATACATGAAAATACTGGAATCATTCTTTTATCATATTTGATCATGTCAGGTCATGCCAGAAGAAGGGATGCAGATGAACTTCTTTTGAAGTGAATGCTATGAATCTGGAGGCTACAGGTGCAAGACAGAGGGGAGGACTGAAGAAGACTAGAGGATGGGGCAAATTGAGGATCAGATGCAAAAGCTGGGATATGTGGAGGCAGATGGAATAGACAGCGTGAAGTGGAGATACCTCACCAACATCAAACCCTTTAACCAAAGGGAATAAACAATGTTAAAGGGGATGTTACAAGGAGATGATGTTGATGATGATGATGATGATGATGATGATGATGATAATGATGATGCTGATGATAATGATGTTGAGGATGATAATAATGATGATCATGGACGATCATCATGGTTCTGTATAAACAGAAAATACCTTTAAACTCTGTTATAATTAAGATTGGGATCTGTTTAGTATACATTTATACATTATACAGTATCTATGAATACATATGTATGCATATATATGCACATATATATCATATCTCTAATGTCATTCCTGGTAAAATTATACCTAAGAATAAGTTTAAGATCTGACTTATAATACAGTAAGCTGATGAATCTTTAAACAAACAATTGGTTCTGATACAGTCATAATCTGTTATAACCTCATATTCAATGTATAGAGCTCACTTATTGTAAGATACTAATGAAGACTTGCTATATCTTCTAATCTGTGACATCAAACGTCAGCAAAAAGGAGGGGACATTGAAGAGACTGTGTCCTAAAGCATTAATAAAATATGGACAAACACACTTTTGCTATGAGCAGCACTAGTTTTTGAATGAGGCTCAAAGTTGGCCCGGCAGATCTCTTCTACAGCCTTACTTAGCACTTGTTGCTTATTTGTGTACTTGAAAACATAAAACTTGCATGCGCATCTTCTCATGTAGAAAGTTGCTGCAGTCATTAAAAGAAAATCTGTAGCAACAGTCCTCAAACTTGGTAAAGAATATGTTTGTGTTTATTTAGGTCACAGTAGTCCTTAACATGAACAAGTGTACAACTTCAGTATTCACTAATTGGTGATTGATAGATAACGAAGTTTTGTTTACAGTTTAAAAAGACTTCATTGGATAAACCATTTGGTGCTTTCATGTTTGCAAAACTCAATGAAAAGAATTATTGAATGTGGGCATTCAAAATGTGACTATATTTGTTATATCTTGGTATATTTTTATTCATTTATAAAATATATATTTTTTATTTATATATATTTATTGATAGTGCTGTCACAGCTCCTACATGATCAAGCAAATGCTGCTAAGGTTAATTTATACAGAAAGTGATATCGAACACCTGTCTGGGCAGGATTCGAAATAAGGTCTGGACATCAAATATTTTTTATCACTTTGAACAATCATCCAGTGAAGACGACTCATAAAAGGCCAAAACATCCAAAGGGAAATCAACAAAATACTTTAAAAAATAGTGTTGTCACTACGGTTAGAGCCGCCGTGGTCTAGTGGATAAGTTCCTGACCTTCAGATCTAGCAGGTTAAGAAGGTCAGGGTTCAAGTCCAAGAAGGACCATTGGTGATGTCAGGAAGGGCATCCAGTCTTAAAGTGCCAGATGCTCCACTAACAAGTCCCACGTATATGGGCACCGTCAAACCCCATGTATGGGGAAAAAGACGTTAAACAAACAAAACAAACAAAAACAAAAAACAACCACAAAAAACTAAGGGGTAATAAGTCATCTTGAAAAACCTCAAATTATGAAAAACTTCATTATTTTGACCCCTGCTTGCTGTTCAGCCTTCTCAGCAAATACCCATAAAGGAACCTTTGAAAGCAGCTGAAGCTTAGCGATAATTGAAAACTCAGTAATGTATGAATAGATATTGCAACAAGTTCCACTAAGGCAACAGATTCAAAGAGAGTACAAATGAGGGAGTATTTTAACCACATGAAATTTTTTAGTGGTGGTCTGAAGGGAATTGGTACCACTGATGATGACAAATGGTTTGCAATGGCACTACCTTACATGCTGAATTTAAACTCCTAATTACTACTTTTTATAGAGGCTATTGGAGAAACAACCTTACATTCAAGGGCAGATTTTATAAGGAGGGGGCCAATCTGTGACAGAAAGGGTTAGTACAAATGAAGTTGAGATTAAGTATTATCCAACTCAGATTACAGCATTTCCTCTAATAAACACTTCCCTCTAATAAATGCCAGATGTCCAGCCAAACATTTGAAATAAATGCCAGCCTCCAATAACCACCACCCTCTGATAAATGCCGCATCATGAAAAAGGGGCATTTATTAGAAAACAGACCATATCTTAAAATTTCACAGACTACAAGAACTAACAAAATTTACATTTTGTGAGGTGGTAATACTTTGTAATGTTCACACTTATCACACAATCTTTTGTTACATTTTTTGAAACATTAGTTGTTTACCTGAATCATCGTTTTGAATAAATGCCTCACCTAAATAAATGCCTCACCTACATAAATGCCTCACCTAAAGCTAGTCTTTTTAACAAATGCTGCAATGCTTATTAGAGGATATATGGCATGTTAGCAGATATATTTTGAACTTCATTAGCATGACCATCTTTTAACAAACAGGACATATTAGCAATAGTGGAAACTCATTGTTAAACTTTTTCTCCGTCAAGTCACCTTAAAGTTCTCAAATATGGACAGAAAAGAACGTGGTTTTACTACTTCTACCTTTTACAAGATTTTGTGGAAATTTTGTTTTGTTTACATGGAGATGTTTGCACTGTTATTACTTTCGTTCATTTTGATGAATCACAGAATAAGTGTACTTGCATGTTTTTATGCTTTCTTGAATAAAAATATCCAATAAAGCTTATTTTCCTGCTACTGACATCATACCCAATTCTTCACATCATGATGTTTTGAGACCAAACATTAGTGTAAAGACCTTGCATAATAAAGTAGTTCAGGGGAAAGGAGTACTTCTTCAAAACATTGGACTATTTTCATCTTACTTACACGTATATGTGTGTATGATCACTCTAAGATGCAAAGTGGTTATGTTCAATTGTTCTATTGGAAGTAAAATTATAGAAATTATGTCTAATGAAGGAAACTCAATCAGATTTAAGACATAAATTTTAGGTGCTTTCTAAAGTCAATTACCTCTAACTTAAACTACATGGGTCATAATCAATACATTACTAATAAAGGACTTTGGACTTTGTTGCAGTGCTTTCTACCATTCTCCATCAAAAGATCTCAAAGCAGTTTTTAAGATGTTGCCTTATCAACTTAAATGTTAGCCTTGGTTGATGTGCTGTATCCCAAAGTACTTGTTTTTAGTAAAATGTGGGCACATCTTTCCATTCTTTGCATTAGTAAAGCTGAAATCACACAATACAACTAGTTGCCTTCAACTGAAGTCACCTTCTAAAGTCTCTTTTGGGTCTATACTAAGTTCGGTCATAGGATCATAGTGTTCAAGTTGTACACAACTTCCTGATTCCCTTCAAGTGAACAGTGCTGTGATGGAAGGTTACCAGTATGTGAAACCACAATATATATTGTAAATCTACATAATCTCTATTTTGTCAAGAAGACAACTTCTTACATGTGACACAATGATCTTGGAGACTATTTTCAGGCCTTTTGAACGATGTTCAGCTTTACTTTAAAATAGTAAGTGTTAAATAAAACTTAACGATCATTTTTGGGGGTATGTGACACAAGTTTTGTTAACACCAATGGAAGTCAGAGAAATGCAAACTCAGATAAACCAAAACAATGACCTGGTTTATGCAGCCACTGAACATTGTTGACAAGAAGGAAGAATGTGATTTTTAAAAAGTCCTATGGAATCAGGGTTAGATGCATATAACAATGCTTTTGAATGGAGAAGTAGAAATAGGAACAATCAAGGATTTCCAGCATAGGCAATCTTTGTAAATACCAGTGGAATCATAATCCCAATATTGGGATTGGTAATAATTGTGTCAGGATTATGATTCCACTAAAATTCAATAATATGAAAGTAAGAATCTACTTTTCCAACCAACCCTTGCACAATGCTTTATCAGTTTCAGAATGTCTGCAGGGACAAAAGCTATCTACAACAACCTCGGTGTGCTCTAGTTCACAGAGTTAGAATTGATGCTGTTTGTCACTCAACTGATGTACTTTTTATCTCCAAGAGGCAGCCATCTTGCAATGTAACAACCAAATAGACTTTTCTGACTTCCAATTTTGAATCTTTAATGTCTTATTAAGCAACTGAAAATGTATACAAGCAATTGCAATAGGTAATTGCTGCTGCTTTCAACTAGTTAAAGGAATAGATCACAATTGATTGTTGCATGTAAAGGCACTCAGGCAAGTTTAGGCATAGCTATGAACAACAGTTAACAATTCAGAACTAGAGTTGAATGCAACTAGTTGCATCTTGTGATTTCTGCTTTACTTTGATAATGAAGCTACTTTGGAATCAGTTTCCATCACCAGTTAACTAGTTGAAAAGTGATAAATATGCATGTTAAATCTTTATTGTGAACTTGAACCTCATGCGATCTTCTGCCAGTAGAAAGCCACTTCAGTTAGTAGAAATTATCTAACTAGTGCTCTACACACATTTTAGGGGAAAAAACATGAGTGGTAAGGAAGCAGAGACATATTGTTCACTACCAATTTGGGTATTTTTTAACATTTTCCACTCGTCACTGGTAGTCTTAATCATTTATGATACAGTTGTTTGCAATTATGTTTCAGTGTATTTCCAGCATCTCCAAGTCTTCTTCAGTGTAAGTCCCTTTGTCCTGCTACAGCAACTCAGTTGAAATTAATAGGAAAAGCCTGCCAACTGATATTCTGATGGGTATGATGGTTGCAAAGTCAATAATAGTACAACAATATCAAGATGGATTTCTTACATTGTGTACACAACTGTGACTGAAAATACATACATATATACATACCTTCATACATACATACATACATACATACATACATACATACATACATACATACACAAATACATACACATGCATACCACAAAACAAATACTGATACCTATAGGGCCTACAACTATGGGAAATTGTTGATCAAACCTGGACTTGAACAGTAGATTTTGCTGCTGAGGTTCAAACGATACAGGCTCTTCACTTTCAATTCTTGCTTTTGGGAGTTATTTCCAAAATCACAGACATCACAACACTGTGTTGACAGACATTAATAATACGCTGGAATAAGACCATAGAGACTGCTGTTATGAAACAACTTTTCAATTACTCTACAACAAGTTCTGTGCATGTTAAAATAAGTATAAGTGGTCGTTTTCTTTGTAGCCCTCGTCATTGCTAGCCTGGTCGGTGTCTGTTGGCGGTTCGTTTTTGTCTGCCTTTAAATGTCCTTGCTGCAAAGGGTAGGCATCAGAAAAGACGTGAGTGTGCAGAAGCTCTGTACACAATTGGACACATAGAAAATCGACCTGTACCACCATGCACCACTTTCGAAATTCAAGTACCGGTATTACGGAATTTAGCTTTAGAATCCAACGGCGGTTTTTGTTTTAACATATCTTTCTTAGTATCTACACAGTCTCGATATTCTAATGTTACTGTAAGGCAAGATCCAAAATCTTCTGCAATAAATTCTCACAGCCATGGCCACACAAATTAAGGGTTCAATGAATGTACAACTGTTTAAACTGTTAAACATTAAGTATAGCTATAGGTCAGTGTAATTGGCATTTCTGCTTCCTGTCTTACCTCTGCTTCTTTCTGGATAACGTCTAACTCCTTGGTAGTACTGTCACTTGCAGCGAAAGATCGTGTTGCACTTAATGAAATACATCTTTTCGCAGTTGCAATGTTGAATCTTCTAAGAGTAGACAGTGTTTGAGACGCCATTTTCAAGAGCCCAGGTAAACAGTTCGGGTTGTTGTTGTTGATGGTATAATGAAATGAATACGAGACTGAAAATTTAACTACGAGGCACTTACAATTCGTCTTTCTGTTTCATTTCAAAACGTTCTTGACCACTTTACAACGTTGCATATCAGTTGTTCATCGTGCAATTTTCAATAAGTGTGTGATTTGGGGTGGCAATTTTGGATTCTGTACATCCGGAAAGGAGATAGCCGTTGACCAACATAGTTACATCGCCAAATGAAATTACAGTGTGCAGAAAAAGATATCATAAACAAAAAAAACAATAGATTACCTTTCTCAAGATTTTCCTGTCGAAGATGTTATTATGGGGACTCAAAAGTATGAATGCAATTTTGCCATCTGCTTACTCGCGTCCTTGGTGCCTCAACAGAGGGTAGGTGATCGGACCTTCCAAAACTATCAGGGTGGGCAGGGAATATATTCATTGTTTCCAAACTATGGGAAAAGAATACGACGAAAAACGCATTAGCAGTTTCCCACTGACTACAAGAAAAGATCGCAAACAAAACATTGTAGGGAAGGTGGTATACATATAATGTGTTCCCAAGGGTAGGCGTAATACTAAAATAGGAGCCCACAGGGCACGCGGCGCTCTAACTCACCTTCCCTCAGTGACGTGCTTGTATCTGATTGAGTTCCTTTTGCGGTTATCAATTAGAGATTATGACTGACTGGTGGCTTGTGACTGACGAGCACTGACACTGTGCGAACAAAAATGCATACGGATGGCCGCTACAATGTCATACATTATGATAGGTCTGCCTTTTACCTAACTACTTTTGAATCAGTCCACGCCAAGGCAAAAGAATCATTTATCTCTTCATTTGGAATTTTCTGTTATCTGCAAATTTGTACTGACACTGATTAGTCAAAAGTAGAACCAATTAGTCAGTCCAACTTCTAATCACCTATTTGTAAAAGAAACCATAGCTGGGCATCAGTTTTATTCCATCCTTTCCGTGTGACAATCTGTTCTCTGAGGACTGTCAGATGAAATATACACCGTCGACAAATTAATGCTTTTTCAACATAGAAATACGACGTCGCCTCGACATAGAAAAGAAGACTTCACATCAACCTCTGAAATACGACGTCGTCTCAACTTTCATAGCGACGTAATCTCAACTTTCATAACATTTAACGAAGCAGCGACGTCAATGCAACGTCTACAAGTTAATGCCATTTCAACATCAGAAATAAGACGTCGCTTCGACATAAAAAATTAAAAGTCAAATTAGCCTCTAAATTGCGCCGTCCCCTCAGCCTTCATATCCTTACTCGTGATTGCTCACACCTTAAGAAAGTTAAAGAAACCAAACACTTCATAGTTATAGCATAACACCTTTTCATAATAAGAGGAACGGCCTCCAACATATCGAGACGCCAACAGCCCGAAATTAACCGGCATATGCTTATCTTTAATAGTATAGCTGTGGGCCCCTCACTTTTTAATACGTTCTGCAGCGCTTGTACGAACAAAAACAGAGTTTCATTATCTCTGACGAATATGAGAGAATATCTTAGAATTAGGCCTACAAGAAAATGCAAAACCCGCTAGTATCAGTAGAGAACTGATGGTTATTCCTGGAAATAACGTAAGGTGGTACCTAGACCCCTATTGAAACGCATCCTCAGCACAAACAAAACAGAAGTCAAGCTGTCCTGCAATGGAACAGGTCGCAGTGCAAGGCAATCAATGTGCAGTCGTTTTGGAGCTCCTGATTTTGAGTGCATTATAGCCTATACCTTATAATCAGAACTTTTGAAATGAATATGTCAATAGACCAGGAATGGGTTGCGATCAAAGCTCTTCCGTTCGGAGCCAAGCTTTCTATCCAAGAGCTTCATAGCAATGCCAAGCTCTCGACCTCCACAATTGTTGAAGACGATGATTGTGCTTCTATTTTACTCAAGGTTACATGGCTAGACGAACCAAGGAAGATTCATCTTGGCTTCAAGGAGGCGGACTTGGAATTGAAGGAAGATGAGGCCAAGGCCACTGGAAAACAGGACGTTAACGATAATGCCTGCGATATCGATATCGATAACAGGATGCCATACGATCATGAATTCGAGATGACACTTGATCAATTACGGAGTATTCACGATGAGATAAGCCTCATTTGTCCTTTGCTCGAGGACAAGCTTCCACCGCTACCTGAGGAACCTAAAGGTATAGTTTTCAGACATCGTTACATTTTGATTCGCCGCCAATCATACACAAGTTTTGAAAGGATATACTACAAGAAATAATAAAGTAGGCTTACCGCCGGTAATGCCGATCACGAACGGGATTCGAACCCGTGACCAACGTTTTCGCGGCGTGCGGTATACTAACTGAGCTAGGTGAACTCTACCTGTAATATATAATATTTTTCTAGTCGACACATAAGCTCCCAATACGCCGAGGTTGGACGATGTTGTTTATTATTATTATTGCTTGGATTACTCAATCTTACTGACCTTAGGTGCCGTCAGTATACGCTGTTGACAGAGGTGTTGGTTGTTTAGCAGCAACTATACTGCAGCGACAGTGATGTTAAGGATAGATATAGTAGGAGTAGTGGTAGTGGTAGTAATACTCATGTAGTAGTAGGAGTAGGCTACTTAATGGCAGTGGCCAAGCCGGATATGTGTAACACTCCAGCATCTATAGAAAGAGGGAGAAGGTACATTTATGAAAGATAATGAAACTGTGTGTGGTAATATTTTAACGCGGCAAATTCACAGATAGTTGACATGAAATGTCTAATATTATTCAGCGATGGTCCATGTAATGAGGTAAAAGGTGTAATGTTTTACATGATTATTGCCTTCTGTGGTTTTGTTGTTATTGCTTTTTCTTGTTGTCTTTTATTTTAAAAATGTTACATGTATGTGCTTTAAGTGGCTTCTTTTATTCCTTTTAGGTATATGGAGCTTCATCAGCCAGTTTGTTGTCCCTCCAGACCTAAGTGACTCAATCGAAAGTTATCTTAGGATTGCCCTTGAATCTCTTGGTAATGAAATGTTTCTAAAAACGTACTTTGATGTGGCAGTTACTGAAATTACAGAAGAAGAGTATCTTGATAGTCTTGGAGAATTAAACCGAAAAGCCCTTGCAGACGATGTCTCAGATGCCAGAAGTCTTTTAGGTTAGTATGGTGGTTATATATGGTTCATGCCATAGCTTTTTAGTGAGCTACATCTGTTCTGATGGAAACTTACTAATCTTCTTTTTAGCTTCAGAGTCATATGGATTGACATGGTATACTTGCATATAATGTTGATTCAATGTTATCCAATCAAACTTATTTTTCCTGAACACTAGATCTATGTTGTTCAAGATGACTACAACATCTAATTCTGTTTTTGGTGGGTGTGCATATGGCTAGACAGTCCTATCCTAGCACAAGGCATCTATCCACAGAATGTGGTCTGCGCTTGGTGACATGTCTCGTAACTTAGTGGCATTGATCTCCATTTGCCACTTTTTACATGCTTGTTCCAGTTCTGATATAGAGAGCTTTAATTTGTTGAAATTGTTGAGATTAATGTAGTGTCATCAGCATATGGTATGTGGATAGAGAAGGAGCTGCTTTGCTGGAGAGATTGATCCAGAGATTTTTACTCCTGTCATCACAAAGTCCAGGAAAACATTGGACAGGGGTGGTGAAAGCAGACAATCTGATGCCTTTTTCAACTTTAGGCCAATCTGTCAGTTGTCTGTCGATAAGAACAGTACATTCAGTTTCCTTCTACATATGTTCTATGACCAGACAATTTTCTGGTCCACCCCAATAGCTCCCATCATTTCCATAGTGTTTTCCTCCACACAGTATTGGATGCTGCCCAGTATTCTATGAAGTTGAAATAGAGGGGTACAGTGTGCTCTGTGATGCCTTGTAATAAAGATGGCATCCACTGTTCATCCGTTCATCAAGCCAAACTGGCTTTCGTAGATTGCTTTTTCTATTTTCTCCTTCATTCTGTACAATAAAATTCAAAGGGAGACCTTCCCGGGTATAGAGAGAAGTGCAATCACTCTGTAATTTTCAAGGTTAAGCTTGTCACCATTCTTATGAATTGGTGTAACTATCTTACGTGACCAGTCTTTAGGGGTCTTTCTAAATCCCATATCAGATTTAAAGTTTTTACAGCATATTTTACATAGGTTTACCTCCTGCTCTCAGTGCTCCTGCTGTTATAGAATCTATTCCAGGTGCTTTCTGTTTTCTTTATTGCCATTTTGATATCTTTTGTACAAATTCAAGGGGGTTCAGCCGAATGTTATGGGGCCTCTGTAATGTCGTTCATAGAATGGGGATCAGGAGGAAAGGTTGCATTCAGATGTGTCTGAAAAAGGTCTTTGCAGCACGGGGAAACTCTTGCAAAATGTGCAAGCTTACATGAGTATCTTTTGCTTCATTTAGAGGCTTAGAAGGTTTGCCCTGTAACTCTGTGGCTTTGTGGAAAAGATCATGGGGTTTGTTCTGTTTAAAATGTTCTTCCAATTGGTCAATTTTCAGCTGTAAAGTCCTCTTTTTCTGAACTTTGATAGAAGCTTTCACTTCACAGTTGAGTCTCCTGTAAGCAGATTTTGTCATGCCACAGGTTGGGTCATCAACTATCTTCTTTCTAGCTTCTTGTCTTTACTCACATTTAATCTCTACACCTATAGGAAGGCCTTCTTCTTGTTTCCTTTTATGGTATCCCACCATCTCTTCTGATACTCTGTTGGTGATATGTTTAAAAGTGAAGTACAGACTTTCAACATAATTCAAGTTAACATCAAGTAGTAGGCTGAAAACACCCCTGTCTTTGCTTTGAAAGTGTCAGCTATTTCTTTGACTCCAAACATTTCTGTGTTGAAGTGTTTGTTAATTCTTTTGAATTTTTTGGGTGGTCTCACACAAAGTGCCAATGGTGACATTAGGAGAAAGTGGTCTGTTCTGCAGGGTGTTCAGCTTGGCTATTTTTCATGCATTTTTGCCTTTTATCTTGTACAATGATGTAGTCTGTTTAAGTTTGAATCTTAAGATCTGTAGAGATCCAAGTGCTTCTCTGTTTCTTGCTGTGTTAGGAGAGGGTATCACAGATTACTAAGGAGTTGATGGCACAGAATTGAAGTAAGTCAACTAATCTAATGTTTGCTGTTCCAAGGACACTGGGCAGATTTCGTTTTGATCATTTCTGATTTTGACGCTGAAATCACCAAGAGTCATGTAGCTGGCATTTCTAGGCAGGGCATTTATCCTTTGTTGCAGTTGATCTAAGCAATTTTGGTATTCTTTGTCAGTGCAGGAAGAATCAGGGGCATATACTTGAGATATGGGTGGGTGGACCTGCATCTGTATGGAGGGTTACACTCATCATTCTTTCTGAAATACAGCCATAGGCAAAATGGTCATTGTTATTTAGATGGCAAAACACTGAAACAGATTGAGTTTATGGGAATTGAAGCAATTCTGTAGGTATGTATGACAATAACAAGCTGATGCAGATCTTTTCATTCAATATGTAGAGAATATCAGGTATTAAAAATTTAGTGAAAGACAATCATCTGATAAAGGGCAGACTGTCAATCCTATGATACAGGTAGAAGCTGTTCTCCGTTTTTTTATTGCATAAGTGGTTGTTCAGGAAGGTGTAGGAGATCACTGATTCTATCCTAAGCCATAATGACCATACCTGTCTTGTTTTACACACTATCTTCTGTATCTGATATTCTGTTTGTCACCCTTGAAACTGTTGGTATCTATTTTATGTTCACTGATCAGCATCATCATAAGTTGTAACAGCTAATAATGGTGGTGTGGAACAAAGATGATGGAGGAATGTACTTGTGCTAATGGAGAAGTGCTAACTATGTCATGGGAAATAGGCCTACTTTTTTGATGTTTATTATGAATGAGGCAACAATATGTAGAATGTGTACAATGTTGGCCATATATGAGTAAATGGGTTACACAGCACCACCAGTTTTGCCTGCAACGTATAGACAATGTACTGGTTTATGAGTAGCCATGGCTCAAACACTTTCTATATTTTCCTCTTTACTCTTGGTTTTGTTTACTTTTGTATTCACTCTAGCCCAGAACAGCATCTCCCAGAATACAATTAAGTCGGCACCTTAACTACCCACTTAAGTCTAGAGTTAGATCCATGATTGTGTTATGCTTGTTAAGCGTTCCTGCATACTGGCCCCTGTGTGCAATGTGACAGAGCCCACTTGATCAGCTATCATATTGAAGAAATGGTTTCACAATTCATTATGGTATAAAGAATGAGCTGGTAAGATTTTCATAACAAGTCTTAAAAGTTGCTAACATTGTGATTTTCATCTTTACTAGTTGACATACTATTTTGTATTTTGTTCTAGATGCTGTCCTCTCACTGAGGAGTGGCTCAATCAACATCTATGACATGCTGAGTTTATATGATTTTGAAGATGAGGCACAACAGAGGGTAGATATTGCTGAAGCAGTGCTATATAATTTTGACCGTCAACCATTTCTAGAAATGAGGTAACCAGCTTTTTTTTATGTTTATATTAGCATTTAGAGCTCATTTCTTTAAGATAAACACCAACTTAATATGCAAGCCACCATTTTAAAAGGATATAATGAAATACAGTATGATGATCTTTTTTGCCCAGTATATATACATTTGAAATGTCCAGTGCTGCACAGGTAGTTTGTGACTAAGTTTTTCTGGTACTAGTCCTACAAAAAATAGACTGCTGTAGTTACTTATTTTATTGGATTTGTCTGCGATCATTAAGTTTCAATACTTCAGGTGCCATGCAGTGTATCATCATGAACATTTCTAATGTCACTTTTTTGCATTTAATAAGTTTAGGACAGAGTACATTCCCATTTGGTGTACTGTACTTATCTTGACATTTTCTGGATGTCTTCTTAGATTAGCTAATGCCAGTGCGTGTTGCCTTCCAGGCGATGCTCACCAAAAATGTTCATCTGGTTCTTCTAACACAATCCAAGACTACAAAGGCTGTAGTCAGTTCCAAACTGGTCCACTCATAGTTACTATATGAGGGGGATTTTCTTCAGGTGTTGAGGTAATTTTATAGAAAGCACCAGAATTTATACCCAGAGTGGTTTTTTATAAGCATTTGTCTGGAAAAATTCCATATAATGTGACCAAATCCTCAGCTTGTGGATGAATTTAGCCCAGGGAGCAGCCTGTTTTTTGTTTAAATGTTTACTATACACAAGGAAAAGAGTGATATTGGTAAGATATTGAAGCCTATGTATATATTTATATCTTGGCATATGATTATAGTGATGAACCACTGCAAACTCTTAAGTAATTGGCATCCAGCGCCTTTAGGGAGTATGTCACAGCATAAACTATGGAGAGAAATTGACTGGTTTTATCATAGATTTACAGCACATGCATTACGTGCTAAGACAATATGTACACATATTATTAACATTAAAAACAAAGTTTCAACAAACAATTACGTTTTTACGTACATTGTTACTTACTGGGAAATATATTTGCTAACTCTCAAGTTGACCATTTGTGAAATAAAAAGATCTGCTCGACTGAGCTTGTCCGTGATTGATCCATTGCACAAAAGTTTAGAAGTGAGGCAGTCTATGCTGGAGCACTGGATGAATGGAAAGACATTTCTGATAATGCTGAGTGAAAGACATTGTTACTACAGAATTGGACAAATGATGTTAAAAGCTTCTAACACAGGCATGTTTACTAGTTCGTCTAACAAGACTACGTGGTTACTTGTCCACATTCCCGTTTTTCCTCCTATGTGCCTACTCTACTCACTTATCCTTTTTCTTAATCCTCTTGCTTACTTATCCTCTTGTTTACTTATCCTCTTGTTTACTTATCCTCTTACTTACTTATCCTCTTACTTACTTATCCTCTTACTTTGTTGCTTACTTATCCTCTTACCCTCTTCCTTATCATCTTACTTCCTTACCCACTTCCTTGCTTATCCTCATACCTACGTATCCTCTTCATCATGAGACATCAAGCTCTGATACTTCTCCATTGCATGACTCATTCTTGTAAAGCATCCTCTGTACCCTCCAACCGCACATGCATGAGTCAATATTTTGAATTTCTGGTGATTGTTCTCCTCTAAGTGATTTCTGGTTACTTCTTTTTGGTTTATCAGACCTTGGTATCTACTTAACTGTATCCTTTGGGAGACTGTCTTTTGTCATGCTCATTACTGCTTTCTATCTTTTATTCTTTCATTGAAACTTTCTCCCTAGAAATTTTACCAAGTAATCGATTTTTCAGTCGATGCCCAACAGGCATACATTTTTGCATCAAGATGTAATGAAGGAGCAGGTTATTGCATATGTAACGCTATATATGATCTCTGTGCCTTTTATTTGCACTTTACCATTGCAAAGATGTAGGTGCTGAGCCAACTGAAAAATTTAAGGGAAGTGGACCCCCATACGCCTTAAACTGTGGGCATTATGTGAATTCCAGATCTGAAAGATGGAAGCTACGGTGTACTAATGAAAGATTGTTTCCAAAATGATAAATCACTTTGGCAGATTAATGGGAATGCTATTGACTGCCCTAACGCTCATAACATTCACAACCATTCACAGCTATCAAGTCTATATCTCTCAAGGTACATCACTGCTATCTATCTTCATCTACAGTTTGTGGTTGATTGTTTTACTGGGGCAGGTGATGTTGCATATATTTCTTCTAAGGGAGCCATTTAATAGGTAAATACGTATTGTTTGATGTGCACTTTTTAACCTAATGTACTATGGTAAGTATTATTACACAAATGTTGCAGAGGCAAAAATACATGAAAATAAGCTTTCAAGAATACATCCGTTATCTGTAACACTTTATTCCAGGATTTGTGTTTTAGATAATGTCAACCCAGGAATTTGTTCCTGGGGTCATTTAATATTTTCTGTTCTGTTCTATGTGTATAAGTACTACTGACATTGTTTTACTTTGTAATCATACAGAGAAGTAGCTTATCAAAGATTAAAACAAAAGTCAAATGATGTGAAAACAAAGGGACAAAGTAAAGAAGAAAAATTGCAAAGTGCTTTGGAATACCAAGACTGGCAAAAGCAATTGAAAGAAAGCGAAAGAAATATTCTGGATCTTGGAACTCAGTACTTTAAAACAAGTTTAGAAGACTGCATAAGTGGTAGAGACAGGCTTATAGAAGACAAAGTCAGATTTGGAGAAGCGTTTGATGAATCAGGAGGTATGATCAAAATTTAGTGGTTTTTTCTAACTTGTTTTTTAAATTGTGTAAATTTACCAGTGTGTTGACGAAAAATGCATTGTTTATAAATTGTGATACGGCTATGTTATGTATGTAATGCGAAAATTTCTAAACGTTGGAACTTTAACAACAGTGCCAAGCTACCACATATTTTTTGGTATGATGCTTGTATGTTGGTTGCATCAGGATGTGACCAACTGCCCTTATTATTGATGAGATATAAGTGTAGTTTACATTCCGTGCCGACCCGAAATCGCCAGAACATAAAACGAAAAATATGTGTGAAGCGGTCGAGTGATCTCGCTGCAACGCTATTTGATTGAGTGAACTCTTTTCGGCAAAACAGTTGCCTATCAGTCTTCCTACTACGCTCCCCATCTTATTTATTACCATTGCATTCCTCTTCTTAATGATTACTTCCACCGTGCCAGGCCTACTGATTCCTACTGCCCTTCTCATCTTACTAATGACTACAACACTCCCCATCTTATTTATTACCATTGCATTCCTCTTCTTAATGATTACTGCCGCCCTGCCAGGCCTACTGATCCCTACTGCCCCCCCCGCCTCCATCTTACTAATGAATACTAGAGTCGCCGTCTTTCTATGTACTACTGTGTTCTCTGCAAATTATTCCATTGCTATCACGGTCGCCACTATCCTGCTATTAATCAATAAAATATTACGTCGCATCGAACGTGATGCTCTGTGTCTTAAAAGCATAATTGTCGCCACGATTGGCCATGTGCTCAATCATTTCGATAGCCTGAGTTTGTTCTACTTAAGTGGTCAGTTACATGTGAACTTTACAAATACGTTTTCTTGATTTATTCGTCAGGTACAGAGAGGCTTCTTAAAAAGGAGAAATGTGTTTCTAGTTTAACATTACAATGTTTGCGCCAGAAGAAGGTGAAACTCTGCCGAGAAAGAAATGATACACAGAAAGAAATGTTAAACTTGACTGAGTCTGAGAACTTAGAAGACGAGCTCGAGAAATTGGAACAAAAATTTTACAGGAAACAACTTCAGGTTTTTGATACACTTTTAAAAATACAAGAGTATGAAGAAAAGCTGCTGCGTGTGGATCTGCAAAGTATGCTAAAAGATACGAGTCCTATAAAATTTCAGCCACCTGAACAATCCTTAAATAATGATGACAGTGAGGACGAGTTTTACGACAGTTATCAAGAGCAACCGACTTATTTCGAGGTTGATGTTTCTTCTTTCAGCGGGAATGAAGGGAAAGAAACGAAGCAAGCTAGCGGTCCAGAGTGGCTAGCTAAAAGGGAAATTACAAATAAACTTAACATGGTATATAGGAAACGGGCAGTTATCAGAAATAAGAAGGTGAGAATTGCTTGAGGTTGCAGTGTCTCTGCAGTTCTGTTGTTACGTTGTTATCAGAGTAAGATAAAACCCAGATTGGCATAGTATGAGCTGGAAAGTGGATGATACAGGTAGGGTACTTGTAAAGGGTTGCACAGAAAGTTTGACAATACAAAGGAAACGCGTAAAATGCTAGAAAGTTAGAGATGTACTGTCCTAGAATCTTTCTACATGTACTATCCTAGAAAGATCTTTTAACCATAGATGTACTGTTCTAGACTCAAATTAGGGTTAGGGGTAAGGTACTAGTATCTACTCTCACTAAGGGATTCTAGGAAAGTACATCTTGGCAAGAAAATGTATATAATTATATAACTTTGCAATTTTAAGTTAGTATGCACCCTAAAATTCTAGCATTTTATCGGTCCAATACAAACAAAATAAAAAGGGATAGTAAATAGTCCGTTGGCATGGCAAGAGCATCTTGTTGATTTTAATGACATGTCATCCAAGGTGCATGGGGGAAACGTATTTTTTCATCATTGGGAAATTAATGCCTTCCTCTTTAAATAGATTGCGGCGATAATTTGTCAACTATAATGTGGAAATTTGTTCAAAGTCGTGCTGGCTTACTCCTTTGCTTGCAAATGCAAAATCGAAAGACTACATAATATGGGAAAAGATACATCTCTAATATCATACAATTTTCTTGATTTTTAAATATCCTTCTCATTCTTCTTTAGTAAAAGCTGATTTGCATTTTTATTTTGCCATTCTTCTGGGGTTTTTGCTTTTTGCTTTTGCACTTTAAATGTAACCACAGAGCAACCATTCTCAGACCGCAGTCTGCAGGCCACATACGGCCCACGAACCGTGTTCACCCTGCCTGCGAAATGCTTGAACCTCAAAAAAATGTGAATACTCAAACCAACACAAATTCTAAGTAAGAGGCAAAATTCAGAAGGTAAAATCGTAGTGGAAGAAAATCTGTATACTTTTCTTGACCGTTGGTGAAATTCATTAAGAACCCCCGGTGTAGAGGATGAGTGGGTAATTTTATCATTTCCTAAGGCTTTCTTCCTCAATTATCTTCTAGCCAAACTTGAACCACTAGATATTATAAACCTTCAATTATGAGTGAGCTGCCGTTGTTTCTGGGGCATACTGTTTGAAAATGAAATCATTTCACTGCAAGTGCCGATACTCTCAGTACCTAGCGCGGTAGTATCTTCCTTCCACTCCATATATAAATCATACTGATGGGTTGTGTGAATGTAATCACTTAGCTGTGCTGCTGTTTGCTAAAACCCACCTTTGTAGAGCTTGGAATACCAGCATTTATCCTTAGCTAGCAAGGAGACGTTGTCTTAAGTTATTGAAATTCTTTTCATCTTTTTTTATAATACTTTGTTAAAGTAGGAGGTACCTGTTACTAGTCAGAGAATAGAAGAGTTCACATGGGCGTTGAACCTATTTTAGTTCACTTTTTTAGAGAAATTTTGACCCATTTGGTTTGTTTAAACATAAATTTGAGTACATAAAAGTAACTACGGATCTGTGTTTCTTTTTGCGTCAACTCATCCCTGTAGGGGAAAGATCGACAGTTATATTTTGCTAACATGGAAATGTTATCTTTTGTGGTTCTTGAGATACAAAATAAATATAATGGTTTATTTTTTTCATATTCTGTACTTTAAGTAGAAGTTACCCGGTATTTTTCAAAGATAAATGCAGTTGACGTTGGTGTTGTCGTAACTTTTCTTTATTCTTTTCTTTTCTTTTCCTTTTTCTTTTCTTTTCATTTCTTTTCTTTTTTTCGTTTCTATTCTTTATTTCTTCTTTTTTCTTTTTTTCGTTTCTTCTTATATCTTTTTTTAGAGGCTGTGTGAGTTACAAAGACGAATGAAGCTTGACGCGAAAACAGCAGAGGAAGACAATTTCACTAAGCATCATGCCATTCAGCTGGTAGGTACTAT
>JAAAKL020005089.1:0-19868 GCA_010016065.2 Carybdea cf. marsupialis auct. non (Linnaeus, 1758)
CAGAGATGCAGATATTATTTACCTGCAAAAGAGATGCAGAAAATATTTAACTATAACAGAGATGCAGATATTATTTAACTATAACAGAGATGCAGATATTATTTACTTGTGACAGAGATGCAGATATTATTTACCTGCAAAAGAGATGCAGAAAATATTTAACTATAACAGAGATGCAGATATTATTTACCTGTAACAGAGATGCAGATACATTTGCACAGAGGGTCTCACCACTTGCGTGATACTCCAAACTCCATCCCGACGTAGATGTTAAATGCGTTAAGCACTCCAAGGTGCTTTCTAGAATAGGCAGGTCGTAATAGCTGTCTGCTTCAACTGAGCTTACACTACCAAGTAACATCGCTATTAGCTCGCCAACATTTGAACCGGAATACCAACTTCGGTTTTTAGACTGGCCCGAGAAAAGGCATTGTACAATACGCGACAGCAGGCCCAAAAGTTTCTTGGCCAACTCCCTGAGTAAAAACAAAGAACAGATCGAAATCTCCATGAACTTAGAGTTCGCAACTTGAAAGTTCTTTCTGTGCAACAAAGATGGTACCTTCCGATGACTCGGAATTCTTTCCTACCAAAATTATGGTACATATCAATCAAACCTTAAAAGCTTATTCATTCGAAATTACTGTCATGGGCTGAAGGGATCCCACCAACATTTGGGTTACACATTATGTTACAAAGAACTGCTATCATAATTTTTCCTCCACTTTCTTGGCTTTGTCCTTTGGCTTCGTTTTCTCTCATTCTTTCTTATTATTAAGATTCGTTTAATACTTTTACCCATACGAATTTATCTCTTGTATAATATCCTCAGAATATACCTATGAATTTCAACTTTAATATAACATCTTGATATAACGTATTTTCTAACCTCTCGTACTATACTGTTTATCTTATGCAAGAATTGTACGTTACGTTATAATTCTTTTGGATTATTATCTCAAGTTTCAATTTAGTAGCATATATTACTGACAATTGATTAACGGGCGTTAGCTATTATCTTAAAACTTCACTGATATTGGCATATGTAAACCAACCATTTCACCTTTGATAATTTCTCTTCGAGTAGAGACGGCAACGGTAAGGAACAAGAATATAATAATGTTCATCGTTAAACCATGTGTTGCTAGAATCTCGAGACTGATTCTAATTTGCCATATGAGGATAGAAAATGGTTCCGCGGCGTTGAACAACAATATAAAACAGCAATGCTGTAACGTTTGAACTTTACCATCGTAACGTATCAATTTAGCCCGTTAATAAGAAGACAAGTACTTAGGGTTCGAAACTTAAGAAACTTGTACCAATACGGCTCAGTTTCCTTTCTAGGAAACCACGTACGAATCTTTTTGAAAGAAAGGAGGAGAAAAGTTACTGCAGAGTTACCAAATAAGTGAGGAAATTGCCAAAAAGAAACGAAATTGTATTTTTAAAAAAACTAGTAAAAATGACACTAATTTTTGTCCACTACTTTAATTCTTTTCATAACTTTGTCGAAAGCAAACTTTCCCCTAGCGCATATCTCACTTCTCACCTAACTTTGCTGCTCTCGGCGGATAGAAGAAATTTCCAATATCATATTTTTCACGTTGAGATCTCTAACAACCGTAATACCAACTATTCTCCCGTCATTTCTATATTATTTCATTCTTTTTATGCTTGTTTCCTCAATAATTCGCTGCTCCCATCTATCTTGAGCTTTCGTCAGCTCATGTTTGACACGGACCTCTTACATGGACCTGACCACTGGCATGCATAATGCATCCACATTGTGAGCGCAATACACTCCCATGCATACTGTTATATTCTTCGTAATCCAACTAGTCCATCTTCACAAAGTGTACCCTATTTAGCAATCAACATTTTTTTTATTGTTTAAAGACTTCTACATTCCAATTTTTATTCTTCCACAAAGGAGGAGTTTCTCCAGCTCTCCTTTTCTCATACAATGTCCGAAAAACTTCCACTGATGTTGTTGGATCACAGTTTGAGTCATCCTCTCTTGTGCTATACAACGAAATAAAAAAAAAACCATCAGGCACCCAATCGACATACAAGACACGTAACATGCAACAGTCAAACCACATCTTCGCAGATTCCATGCTTTGTCGAGTTGACAATACGTATGTTCTCAGATGTCGCATTTTGATGTCAATAGCCAGTTGACGATCAGTGAATATTAGTGATCCGAGGTAGTTGAAGCTATAGAGCTGGTCAGTCGAATAAGATTCTGTTTGCATCATGCAACGTAACTCCGTTTCGTGTTTGGAGATCAACTGTGATTTCGTCTTCTTTCTCTTGATTTCAAGAACAGGCTCTCTGTTGCCAACAACGGCGACATCATAGAGCCTTTGCAAGCCTTCATATGAAGTTGCTATCAAAACATCTACGTCTTCCAATCTACGTCCTCCAAGCCTCTCAGGATCGGCTCTGTACAGGTTGAAAAGATCGGCAGTGTCTGACCCCTCTTTTTTATTCATACATGTGTTAGTGAATTCCCAGGTCGTTCACGTCCTCGTGGATGTCCCTCAATAATTTGGAAAGACCTCCTGATGTTGCACTGAATTAAAAGCTACTCTGTAGTAAATTGTTATCAGGTAGAGGTCGTCTTTGTGCTCAATCGCTTTCTCGCCAGACATTCAAAGAAGAAAGATCTTTTCTGGTTCCCTGGGCCTTCATAAAACCCGTACTGACAAACTGGGATTTCTAGTAGCATTTTCCTTCTAACTCGATGGTGCACAATTTTCAGCAGAACTCATCAAACCTATTGTGCAATGCCTGAGACAATCCCAAGTGCTTGCACAGCGCAACAAAGACGTACTGGACCATGACTGTAGGAAAGATATCATCTTTATAGACATGGTCAAGGTTAACTCCAGTTTCATCAAAGGTCTCCAACACTTCTATCATCAATTCGTCGAGTTCTGGTTCTTTCACTGTCTTTGACGTCTACCATATCATAATATAGTATCATAATTTAAGGCTGCATTTCCTACCTATTATTCTTTTGAACAATGCTAGCATAAGATACAATAAAGAATCGCAGATATTATTGGTCTTAGCCTAACATGGTACTTTTGGCCTCTGTGGTGGAGTACAAATACTTTGAGGAAGTTTCCTCTAAGTACCCTCTTCCTAATAAATAATACATTATTGATGATTCGGTACTTCCTTTCAGTCCAAATCCCTCGGTGCAAATGTATTTCTATTCTGCATGCCCACCTCGCATACCTGCCCTCCCCTATAATCATGTCGCTCTATATTACTCTCTATTCCCTCTCAATTTCGTTTGCTGCGATACCCTTTCATTTTTCATGGCTTTCTCCCGTTACCATGGATGTAACTTTTAGGTCTCAACAAAGATCTCAATACAGGATTGTATAATCCATTTATCCTTTTAACGTCTCTTGTTTCTCATTTTGCATTAGGTAGGGCGAGCCCACTTTCATAGGACTAGTTAATGGAGCAAAGACCACTTTAAGACAGGGTGCCCTTCCAGTCATCAACGATGGACTTTCCTGGGATCGATCCCTGACCGCCATGTACAGAAGGCGAGGAACGTATCCACTAAGCCACGACGGCTCCATTGATAGTACCAAAACAGACCTAAGCGCTAGTATACAAAATAAGTATTAACATTACTTGACCATATGTCTGGGGGAAATTTCCGAGGTGGTACGTAAAAGAAGAACATACAAATAAAGTTACCGCCGATTCTATAAAATAGACCTGAAAAATTGTGGAAGTAGAGAAAGTAGAGGTGCGATTATACTTTGAAGATACCATGTCTACAATTGTATAAAATGGTAATCGGTTAACACTTAGGGCAAACGTGACACGTATCTCCAACTATCACTGCAAATCTTTTAGTGTATTTAGGTAACCTTGTTATGAATAGCCATAAATAAAGCACTCATATTATGCAATAGAAAATAATTTTTCGTGCCGTCTCATCAGAGGTGCACTCGGTAAATATAACAAGAAGGGGAATACTACAAAGATTATAAGAATTAAGCGAGGAAACAAAGGGGCAATAGAAATGCTAGTACCAACGCGTGAACGAAAAGAATAAAGTTAACAAAGTTAAAAATTTTAAAAAGGCTTGTGACGAAGACAAAGTCCTTTTGCCTGCACAGGTCAGGTAACATTGTTGTCTTGTACCTTCTCATTATCTTGAGAGTGCTGTCAAGTAAATCAGTTCTTCGCTCCAGCACTTGCCACATGATACCATTTGTCTTAGTTACTTGCTTAAAAAGGTTGTCTGTAAAATCACTGATGACATCATTATGGAAATATAGTAACAACGATGACAATCTGACTGATATTGTTACTTGACGCATTGTACGCTCATTGATATCGAATACATCCATGGCCCTAAAACAAAAAAGGACATGGTGACTAAACCTTGAATGGACAAGAATTCGAAACACAAGCTTATACACTACTAAGAGCCAGTTGCATGTTGCTCTGAGTTATTTTGATAATCCTTGAGAGGTCATTTTGATTACTTTTTATACCTCATACTGATCTGGTTGTAACCTGCTGTTATCTAAGCAACTTGGGAAGGTACGATAATAATTTTAACTTAAATATCACCCTCTGGAACACCAGCGCAGAGCGACTACAAAGTTTCCTTTTCCCTCGATTCGTTTCCTATACTTTTTCATATACCCTCACTATGGTAAAAATACCAAGTACAAAAACACTCTCGATGCGGCATGGCAAAACAAAATTCATCAATTGGACTTGGGTCTTTTGGATAAGAATTCACAGACATGTGCCAGCAAAACATAATTGTACAATTTGCATACAGTGACTGACCGCAGGAGTGAGATTATCAACTATTTTTCGCATTCACTGTTGTCACTTCTACACTCAGCAACAGCTTTCGTTTCGTCCTGTAAGCACTCACCTTGAGCTTAAGTTGGATCATCCTCTTAATTATTCTGAAATGAGTGATGCAACAACAGAGTTCAACTTTTATTGATTGCAAAGCAGTAGCGCTACAGAACCATGAAAGTTTACTGTTGTAGAATTGTTTCCGAGATGAGAGGGTGTGCACCCTTCCAACTGAGCTAAGTGAACCCCGCTGACAAGACACTCGAATTCTTTAGTCGCCAGACAATCTCGTAGGTGACGTAATTTTTGATCTCCTTTGTATCTTGTCAAACACATCGTATGCTTATTTTCTAGTTTGTACTATAAAGTCATATTCGTGGGTTTGAACACAGGAATAGTGATAACATGGCATCTTCATTTGGTTCATTTAAAGAAAACCAAAAAATATTGAACAACAACATAAATCATGATCTAATTGAGACTCACCAAAAACCAAACCCTTGCAATGCGTTGCCTAAAGCTTTCGTTTGTATGTTTCTTTTTACCATAACATGAAGACCTTTGTGTATCAAGAAGCAGTATACATTCCTTTGCTTTTAGGCTGGTTCTAAAATCCATTAAATCAAAACTCAATCAATTCTCAACGCGCCTGAACTGTACAGCATCCTTTCGCTTCAGGTTCTTCCAAATGTTGCAAGGTTTATTCCGCGGGTGAAAAGGCTTACTCACAATAACTGGACGCTATTTTTGCCTGGCTCAACGTTTTGAAGATTTGTGACTGTCACGGGTCTGATTGGTCAGTGCACCCACGATCGAGGAAAAGATTGAAACCATTTGATGCTTCTTCTGAGCGAATTCGGTCGAGGGGTCTAAGGCGGATCGAGGGGCGCTATAAGAAAAAACCTCCCAAATGGTCCACGTCCATTAAATCGAGGGGTGATTGAGCAAGTTGAAACCGGCCTTAACAAACATACACATAAAATGGTATGAAAATATACTAGAGAAACAGAAATATATATCACCATCATGACTCGAACCTGGTAAACATAAACTCGGGCCGGGTACTGTAGGAACTGAGCTTGGGGACTTATGATGATATTCTCTAATTGTCACATTAACTCAAATTACTCCAATGAAAGACATCGACATCCAGCTCTGCTCAATTTTGAAGATCAGTCTCTCTGCAGCAGGTGAATTCACCATGAAAGAGCGGTGATTCAGCCCAGAAATCGGTGCAAATATGCAAGTTATGTTCCAAGATTGTTGGTAATCGAATATCTATCTTTATACTAAATGTCATTTTATCACGTCAGGTCAAGCATCAACTTAGTACCAAAAAAATTGGTTAAAGCATGAAAAGTAACTGATTTATTATAATGGTGAATCGTTGCCAGACACTAGTCAGGACTGAACAATTGCCGTGACTAGTCAGGCCAGAGTTTCCAACGTAAAATACGTAAATAATCCAATTAATTTGTTTACAAAGCTTTCGGGAGTGATTTTAAGCTGACTTTATTAAACGTTAATGTTTAAAAGCTCTGATAATGCGTATGTGTATATGTGTGAGAAACTGCATACCCTTATTGTAAAAAGTTAACATCAAAATTTTACTTACCTTGTCACGATTTCTTTTGCGCATATCAGCTCTACTATTTCTTTCATATCCCTGGTATTCGTTTCGCAAAATGTCCTGTCCCGACTGTCCAGTGTTTGGTGCAGAAGCTCAAAAATATGACGATTTAGCACATTGAGACTAGTTTCGTATGAGTGTGGATCTCGACTGGCAAAGATGCCACTTATTATTGACTTAACGGCCCGCCATGGAATACACCAAGATAGCATATGTGATTCCCCTGATGAAATCACCAGGTCTTTGCAATATCTAAAAAAAATATAAATTAAGAAATCAATGTGAAGAGTTGATTGGTGGTACAAATCTAAAGTATGTACAGGACTTATAATGACAAGGTCAAGGTATACTTCATGTAAATAGCCAAAATTTGTTCGTCTCCTCCTTAAAGAATAAATTAAAAGTCATGTGCAAGGTAAATTATAGGCAATTTTCTAACAATTCAGAACTTGACAAATCCACCCTCGACCTACAAAAACAACGACTAGGTTCTTGAGAGGCCTGAAATAAATTATGCTCATCAAAGCCATAAGATGCTACATTACTTCATTGAAAACACCTTAAAAAATGGTGTCGTCATCAAAAAGTACTAACGGCCTGAAGATATGGTGGATGGGGGGGGGGGGGTGATTACGAACGATTCTATAAAGGAATTACTTTCGGATAAGCCGGTGACTAGAAGCCAGGCAAATACTCAGCCAGACAGTAAATTGTATTATCGGTATAAAAGACAGATTTGAAAATATCTGACTATAACTGGTATTTCCAACTCAGAAGGGCATTCTGGGTGGCCAGTAACTTGATAATAAAGCTGTTAATAATAGAAAAATCATGAAAAGAAGGAACACAATCAATACAATGAAACGTAAAACTTGGCTTTCCATTAGCTAGAGAGGCTCCTATTACTACAATCCTCTGTAAACTTGAATGTATTTTAGAAAGAGAGCTGTCTTCTGAAGAGTAAGGCGAAATAAAGTCATGATGAGTCTTTTATATTCTATGAATTGTTACAGACTTCTACATTAGCATAACACTTAGTTTATCATAATTCGATTCCACACTGTCGATATAGCTGTATGTCTATATTTTATGATATGGAATCTTGCGTATTAGCAGAGATACAGAAGTCCACATCTAGAAAAGTGAAAGTGTAGCACCAAGCCAAATAATGAGAAGAGTGATCCCCTAAATGACCCGACCGGTCTTATCTATTATAATCAAGAATACTGTTAAAAATGGAATGAGTTTAAAGACCGTATATAATACGTAGGATAATATGTTCATTGCCACTTTTTCTTTGTCTAACGTCGATTTCCTAGCTACGACTAACTCTGAGTTCGGCCTTGTTACTGAAGGTCTTGTTCTTCTTTTATCTAAACTCAAACCTTCTATGCTGCTCAATATTCTGACGCTTGTCCACTCAGTTGTTGGGATTGATGGTAGATATTTGTCAAGCGATGAGTCGTAGTCATTTTCGAAGCAACTTTTCAAGAGATACTTCTCCCAAACTTTCTGTTAACTTCTCCCAAAGCTCTATTCCTTTGTCTCTCTACTAGCACTTACTGTTCTCTCTTTGGGACTATTAAGGTTTTTTCTATACTGTTGTATTGTACTGCGTTTTTGCTTACAATTTGCTATGCTATGTTGCTTGCCATTCTTTATAATGATGTGAGATACATCGAAAGTTCAGAAGAAAATAATGTGTCTTCGTCGAATTTTGATTTATTCTTTGCCATAATGGTCTTTCTACGCTCTCTTAGCTGCGTTTTTATATTTATCATTAGATTAAGATTTTCACCTGGCAAAATATGGCGAATATGTAGGGTATTATAGCTGCACAACATACTTCATATTTTATACGCAAGCTGTGGCTGCAAAGGACCCAGATGGTTATACATTTCTGAAATGAAGACAACAGGGAGACATGCAGGGAGGACGTGTTACCTTAACTCATTACAAAAAAGCGTCGAGTATCGAGTACGATCTCTTCCTATCTCCCTCAAACGTTTTTGGCACCACACTGCAAGAATATGTAACCAGCATTATAGGGCCTACGAAATAACTAACTTCTCTTCAATACAAGAAATCCAATGAGCATACTTGATATTTAGAATACCCTATAGGTAATGCATAGAGCCACCACGGTCTATTCGTTAAGGAATCGGACTCACCTGCAAGAGGTTGTGGATTCGAATCCCGCCTAACCCAATACAAAGACTATAGGTATGGAAAGACAACGGGAGACCACCCCTGTAAATGTGCTATCTTCCCAGGACATCACTCACTCCGGCTGGGCAATAGGCTACAGTCTAAATCAAGTATGCCACACAAAAAAATAGATAACGTTGATTTTCACATCTTTGGGAAAATACTTTTTTTAAAAAACTCTTTTAAGTCTAACTCGGTGCATGAATACAATATATTTATTTATTTTAACGAAAATGACCTCAGTTTTAAAAAGCTAAATATGCTAACAAGTATTTAAGTACGATCTTGCGCCGATCATTCCATATCAGGCTGCTGCGAAAGCCTCATGTGGTGTTCGTAAGAAATCAAGTATGAATAGAGATATGTGACCGTTGCCTTTACCATCAATTCCATATCCTTTAAAGTTTCCTCCTGTCATGGTGTTTGAGCACAAGAAGTTCCATTTGTGAAATTGCTGACCTAATATTTCAGTCTTTCACGAGTTCAATACTTTAAGTCCTAGGGGGCCCCGGGATTATCTATACAGGGCCCAATCCCTGAGGTCCAAATCACTGGTCTAGAGTAATGTGAAACCGCCGAAGGAACACGTAAAAGTACTTTGAAAATGTAAATTTAGGTCATGGGTAAAGCTTGTAAAAGTGAATGAACCTTTTCGATACAATAGCCTTTTTATGTTTTGATCAGATCAAAAGGACAGCTCCTTTTTCGTAAGGTTTGGGCGGCGTAAACCAGTGAATGCTGTGGTAAAGAGCGTCTAATCCTATCGATTATGTCTTGTGAGGAGAAGCTATGGCTATCGCTTTCAATATACCATCCGATATTGACTGCGTCGTCACTTCTTCGACACTAACTAGGTTTTTTTTCTTATCTAACTCTTGTAGTATATCAACTATTTGTCGTTAATCATCTTGGTTGACAAAACTGGCCCCTGATTTGGATCTGCTTTTGCGACAGGGACCTGTTCGTCGGTTTCTCAGGGTATTGGAAAAACTTTTTGTTAACATTGAAATCTCTCGTATTGTTACGTGCAACACAGTAAGTATTGATACGCGCAACACAGTAAGTATTGATACGCGCAACACAATGAGTATTGATACGCGCTACACAATGAGTATTCACACGTGCAACACAATGAGTATGGAACCGAAGTCATTCAACCAGGCTTCTACAGGCAATTTCGTAGTTTGAATTCAATCAGTGTTTTGTTAGGTGAGTTTTAAAATATTTTCAGTTCGGAGAAAAAAACTTTGAATATTTCAAAGTAAATTCCTGTTAATCCTCCATTTTGTTCTTCAGGATGCAGACATATGCTGCTCGATATTGTCCATTAACATCTGTGAAGTAAACGTATTTAGACGTTGTCTGAGTTACACAAAAATTGATTAACTGTTGAACTTTTTGGCTTAGGGGTCATACCTTAATGTGCTTAGAGGATACGTTATGACTTCACAGTAAAGAAGCAGTTACCGACAGGAGTTTGTACTCTTATTATTTCTAAAAAGAGACATATCCCATTTATGGTAGCTAAAAGTGAGCACTTGCATCCTTCAGAAAAAGACTATATGCAAAAAACTAAAACCTCTGATAACGATCACCTAAATTCACTAAATGTGGGTTTGCATTTAATGCTCTATCTCGTACTCGGTGAACGACGTCAACATCTGCCTAGATTCAAGATTGATGTCGTTCATTAAACAAAAGGAAAAACTAAAGATTTTGTATTAAATAAAAGTCATACAGGTGGTGCACAATGTGAAAAACTTACTCTTGCCAATCGGGATGCTGTTTCGAAATTCCTGCTTCCTCTAATGCCAAATTCCAATAAACTCTCAAAGAAGTGTGAAATGGTTCTTGTAATAAGATTTCTATGAATGGCAATGACTTCTGATAACCACTTTTATGCACAAAGGAAGTGACTTTAATCGGTAGTATAAAGCTGAAACAGAAATGAAGACAACATATCACTGGCATTGCAATTACTAATTCAACAAAGGCACAAGGAATAAGAGTAGAAAATTGAGTAAACGGAACTGAACAGGAAGCATATGACAGGAGGTAATGACGAGACATCATACAAGTTGTCAAGAATATAAACAGCTGAAATGCATAAATTAAGAGTTACCTAAGACAAGGGTAATTTGTACCAGGGTAGCAGCGCAGCGTCAACCACCAGAGCAATGTTACAAAGTACCACAGGCACAACTCACAACATACTTAACACTGTTTTGATATATACGATGGAAATAGTATTAAAACCTACCTTCTTAAAATAGCAGTCGACAGTTGAAAGTGTCGATATTCCCCATTCGAAACGTCTCGAGAACACTCATCAAAGAGAAGGTATGTTAGCAATCTACTAACGTTCATACAGAGCACGCGGTCATGCTGACACAAAATTGCTAGTTTAAATAGATCCAAGTACAAATCCTTATTGCACGCCATGCCATGCCTGACTAGCGGCCTCCTCTCTGCTATCAAGCTGAGAATTATGACACAGTTACCCAGTAGGTTCATGTTCAGATGCTATGGGGAAAGAGAAGTGATAACTTACAATTGATAAACTTATCATAAAAGCCTAAGGAGCGAGGGGAGTGGTGAAATATCACAAAAAGGGAAATGAAGTGAAAATGATGTGTTGATCCTTTATGCGGTTAACTACGCTGATTTCGAAAACCGCATTAAAATGTGATATCTTATTCTTGAATGTTACTTTTTGCGTGTCCAGGTAAGAATCTTGTGGCAATCGATGGCAGTGAGTCCTAGAAGCCAGTGGCAAAAAGTGGTGAACACAATTCAAATAACTAATGGTTTTCCGATGAAAACCTTTGCCATGCTTTCGTTTATAACGTAAAAAGCACTTTTTAAGATGAGGATAACCTATATTTTACGATGATCACAGTATCATAATCTGTAAAGTAAAATTAGTACGAAGCGTGTAGAACGAGCGATTTTGCTATACATGGCAAATGGAAAACGTGCAACTTTGGAATATTTGCCCATGGGTAATTTTTAAGTAGTTTTCATATATTTCATATAGGCCTCAATGCCCTGTGGAAAGATACATTATGTTGCAATTAGCTTCCCAAAACTATATTGGTCCCCTCTATTAATGCATATTACTCAAAGTCTTATATCAATCCGTATTTCAATTTTTATTCCCTCCCCAGCATTTAGGGAAGGTTGCTAATACAACGCATGTCTCAAGCCCTACTGAAATTAACTTCTAGTTTTCAGCAAACTCCAACTCTGCTTAAAGCAAGGATTTCCATGTAACACGATTTCGCTTACATTGTATTTTCTCTTGTTTCTCTCTAATTAATGCACGGTTCAACGTGAAAAACATGTGTATATTTCATTCATGTAAATTAATAAAGCCATGTTTACTATTTTGAGTCTCACCAGTAACGCAAGTAAGTAGTTAACATTTTCTATTCGTCCTCTAACACTTCCTGAATTTTCAGTCACTTCTGCACTACACCTTTTTACTTGACATAAGGGATTCAAGAACACTGACACTCAAGTTTTCCAAACGCCTAAGGTTGATATTTTCAAATAACTATATAATATTAAGATTTCTTCGTTTCACGTCTGACAGATATTCGAATCCTGTTTATCTAAACTGGAGTAAACAGTTTGTAAATCTTAGAAAGAATAGCATTAAAATTCTATTATTATTATTATTATTATTGCCAACCTGAACACATAGCTTCTTTATTCATTCTTCAAGATTGGTTCTTACTGTGCCCAAGGCAGCAACTATAATGGGAATTATGACCACTTTCATGCAAGTCCATATTTGTTGTACTTCCCTCTTCAATTCCTGATATCTCTCTAGCGTCTGCGTTTTCTTCTCCGCCAAACGAGTACCAAATAACCACGCAACATCACTTATCGAGCAAGTTCTGTTTTCTTTTTCCAATACCAGAATATCAGGATTATTATGCTCAACCTTGTGGTCGATTTGCATAAACATATCCCAAAGAATTTTCACCTCACCATTTTCAACTACACCTTCCGGCACATGTTCATACCACTTGTTTGCACATTCTATATCAAACTTTTTACACAATGTCCAGTGCAAGATCTTTGCTACTTTGTCGTGTCGTCAATGTTTGTATTGTCTTAGTGCCAACATTTTACATTCTGATAAAATAATTATGTTCTACAGTCTCATCTCGTTCCTTACAAAATCGGCACTTTCCATCAATCTGTTCATTATCAATGACCTTTCTAATATATCGCGTTCGTACTGCTTGTTCCTGAGCAGCCACTAACAAACCTTCAGTTTCTTTCTTTATACCACTCTTTCTTAACTAGTCCCAACTTCTTTCGCCCCTGTTCTTTTCTGTAGCTCTATTAAACTGTCCATGAAATTTTAACTATTATATTTCTCTTTTCTCCCCGGTTGGATTTTGGATTTCTCCTTTCCTTCCGCTATCATGTTCTCATCTTTTACAATTTTTATTAAAATCTCTTCACTTTTCGCTACGTACACTCTCAAACTATTTACCTCAATATTCACACAATCTACAACACTTATCAAACCCCTATTCGTCTTTTCATATAAAGTCTATCAACATCTCCTTTAGGATGAAATGCTCTATATATAGTTAACAGCTTCCTTGTCTTTCTGTTCATTGCTTCAAGTTCTTGTTTTGACCATTTGAGCATCCCAGCCCTAAATCGTATCAATGACACTGCTCTAGAATGGATAGCTGTGATGGTATTTGCTCCATTTAACTTTGATTTTAAAACCTTCCTAACTCTCCTGAAATATTCTTTTGCAGTCTTCTCCTTCATTTTTGTATCCTGAAGCCCTTCGGCCTCCAACAGTCCTAGACACTACTTGAATCGATCAGTATCAAAGATTCCATTAAGCGGTCGATAGTCTGAAACGCATGTTGGGGACAGGGGATGGTGGTTAAAAAGCTTTTAAGTGATTAAGAAACTTACGTTTATGTTTATATTGAGCTGTTATGACATTATTTTAGTTGAGAAAAGTAGCACTTTATTAAATAATGGGATCCCCTGGGAGGGTTCTGTTCAGAAGTAGACGTTCACTCCATACTGTTTCAACATACGAAGATGATAGCTTCGTTGTTTCTATTCAACTGATCCTGTTTTGAATTTACTTCACTACAATAGTACTACAATTTCAATAGAAATGCTATATCATGTGACAACCTAAACGAAATAAAGATACAAAACAATGACGAATAAATCCCACTTATAATTAATTCATGTACATCTTAAATAAAAGCTCATTCTATAATATTTATTGTTACCAAATCATTGGGAAGTTATTCTGGCCTATTGGCAAAGCCAACTTTACCTATCAGTTTGTCACTGTCTGTAAGTATAGGGCTCAAATCTTCTCCACATCCCTAGAAGCTAGTAACTGGTTTAAATTCCAAGTATTACATTCAGTGATTGCATGAAACGTAAATAAACAAGTTGAATAATTAAGTCAAAAGGTTTTTAGGTATGACCTTTAGGGCCCTAAAGATAACCTTCGGTCCATAAAGAACGTTGGGCCGGGTACTTGTTTGCGAACTATGTAAAAAACTCGGAATACATATCCTATGTTTGCTGGTAGTTATGTAATAGAGGAAACAGCCTCGTACTGAGAAAATATAAAACTTTAAGCGACGTGTGGTGTCAAAAGATGGTAGGGCTGGCTTGCCTAATCAATTGTAACCTTATTATTATTAGTGACTTAAAGGCAGTACTGCTGAAAGAGAGAAATGAAGCTCCACAGATTCCGTTGGAGCTTTGTGCGTTTTCGCTTGCTGACCATTTCTTCACCGGTGTTCACTATTATTGGCCTTCGTAGTATCGGTGGCCATGAATATTCTACGGCTTAAAGCCGTGAAACCAGCATAAATTCTGAAACTTGCCCGCCTACTGCTACTAAGCGTTTAAATTCTTGCAGTCTTACTTTACTTTATCTATTCATTCATCTCCACTTCACAGTTCTTCTGTGTTTCTTCAATTACCTAACATCTCAAGAAAAGCGCTAGCAGACATCCACGAAAATTCTACCAGGAAGGGATCTCCTGCCTACACGTACCAATGTCGTCAAGTGATTTGAAGAACTGCGACTTGCTTGATTTATGTTTCTTTGGATTTCTTCGTAGATTCGCTTCACAACATTATTCTTCAAAAGAGCCTCTAAATTGTTCTCTCCTGCTTACCGTGATAATAATAAGGAAAAACATCAGAGATAAATTAAAACCACATAATAGTTCTCGATTTGATGGCATATAAGTCAACGTAAAATTACAAAGTTAACTTACAAACGAAAGTATTGTGTCAATGTGATGTGATGCACTACTTCAAAAACATTAAAAACTAATTATTGTTTAGCAGTTGACGTCAAACTCGAAACATCATCTCTCTTCCTTTAATATAAAATACACAAAGTGTTAATAGTCCGAAGGAAAGATTGATTTGAAATCACACAATTGCGTATAAAGTTTGATGGTCACAACCGGTAGATAAAAATACCCCATTTCTTCTATTTCGCATACCTGGCGTATAAGAGGAGGGAGAGCACGCGCACACTCCCAAACGCTTAACTTCCGATTACACTTTCATGTACAAGACTAAGACGTACATTATGACACCATTAGCTACCAGTGAATTTAAATATACAAATAACGAAGGCGTTTCTCAAAGGCCAATAATGATTTCTACATCGCTACATGATAATTGTAGAATTAGAGCATCTTACCTTTCGAGAGGTTGCTCAGTTGAAGTAAAGCATTTTCTCGCAAAGAATTGTCGATATCAGAAGTGAAGATATTCCACAAATTCAAAATCTCATATTCTTGCATTTCTGTAGGTGGAATCAGGTCTTCTTCGTATCTAGTATCATTGGGATGATTTTGGATAAAAATGTCACATGCATGGATAGCTTCATCATGAGAATAAACAATTAAAGTGTTTCTCCTCTTGTCTTCTTCAGTTAACAAAAAACCGGCTCCCGTTAAACCTCGTGCTCTTATCTCTTTTTGCCTTGAAAACAAAAGTCTCAATGACGCTCTCACTTGTTCTATTTGCGGAAGAGCAGTAATTGTTCCGTCTGATGTAAGACCAGGTATCGAGGGATCTGACAAGCCAATGACACACTTCTGAAGAGCCGCATCAACGTTCATAACAGCTTGTAAGCAAGGTATGAAACACGTAATAGTGTCCATTAGGTTTTTCCACAACAGTGGAGACATACTTAAACGTCCGAGTAAGAGATATGTCAGGATGCTAACGGCATAAGGTGATATCTGAAAGGAAATCATACACCATTGATTATTATCTGTCAAAGGCTATCTTAACCAAAGAAGTTACACTTGGAAGTTATTCCTACAGCTGATATTTTTAAGTGTTACCTCTGGGTAGAGAAATTAGTGTTGGTACCCTAGGGGTAGAAGAGAACTGGGGGCAGTAATATCACTTTGGTAAAGATCCTTGAACTAAAACAATCGACCATTCTTTACGTGAAATAAGGTTATACAAGTACCGTAGAATACAAGTACATGAAACAGATAAAGAATGCAGGTATATCAATAATACGTCAAATGAATAATCAATGGTTAACTCAAAGTTTCTTCCTGTCTTGTCAAATATAAATGTATGGTATACTGATATAAGGTTATCATAATTGTCTAACCTCTTTCTCTTGTGTGCCAAAGCATATGACCTCCTCCATGACAGGATTTCTGATCATGAATCGCACTTTCTGATAGCGGGTTGACAAAGGGTCAGTGACTAGGCTTATACTCAAAGCCTCCTGTGTGAAGTAGAGAAAAAATAAAAAGGAAGCATGACAGTAAGGTTGAGAAATATGTTAGTCATAATTGGGTCTCCACAAGTCAACATTAAAAAGGATTGCAAACCATGTTGATAAGGCATTCAAATAACAGTTTAGAAAGTTTAATGCTGTGCTGGTTGAGTGGGAACATTCCGCACTTTATCATTAAAGCAGTACACTTATATGTAAAGTGATAGGAACCTATCTGATCAAATTAAATTTCATCTAAAAATATCACATTCTCCTATCTGGTACATCCAATGCCAACAGTGACTGCCGAAAAGTACATTAACAAGAAAATATATTATAGCTCAATCAGATGGTTCTCTTTAGTTGTCTTCAAACTCTCAGGAGTATCCGTCTAGAAAACTGGGACAAGTTTGATCAACTTATCATGACTTTTACAAAACTGATGGATTACCTCCGAAATACACCAAAACTGCTAGTTGTTTTGGTATCAGGACGTACCTTCACAATCTCCATGCAACTGACATATGCAACTTTCTTAACTTCCACAATACGATGTGACAAGAGTCCTAAGAGTAACGATGATAATGATTCTGTCAGTTTTGTATCGTGACATGGAGAACAATCTATGTCACTACATAGTTTAATGGATTCCTCAATAAAACGATGGCAGCAGTGGTAAGGTAAACTGTGGGCTCCATCCAAAGCGAGAGTGATTTTTTCGCCACGTTGTAGAATTTCCTATAAGGCAAAAGAAATAACAAGTTATGCAATACAATAAACTCCCAAGCTGTGAATAAAAAACTACAAGTAAGATGTGTGCTTTACCCAAAATTTATATCCTTAGGAACTCATAGCAATTGATCCTATTATTAACAAAGATAATCACGTGTATTCTACTAATAGATGAAAAGGGTGACGTATACTTTACGGAGCGAAATGGTCTTCGAGTCTTATATCTACTTTTTGAGTTTATAATGAAGCTGTAAACAAAACGGCCAGAGAACCTACGGGATCAAGAACAATGTCACAGATGCGTAGTTTAAGACATATTCTATAGCTAGTCAATGGGTCTTCGATGATGGTATGGAACAAGAATAAGAGATACAATTCGTTGGTTACTGTGGGTGCATAAGTTGTCGAAACACGTTTCCTACAATACTAAATTCTCTAAACTCTATTCAAATTACGATAATTGTATCTGGTATCTAAAAATGAAAACTGATGACAGTGTACTTCATTTATTTACTTAATTAAAAAGTAAAAATGTAATCGAAAAAGTAATATCAATTACTGCTGTACTCTGCCGAACCATCTCCATTTAAATATGGGGGCCCACTGGAATCACCAATTCTATTTATTGTAGCTGAGCATAAGAGTGGTAAAATGAGAACAATCCATATTTTCAGATGCTCAAGTGACAGTCACTGAGTGTGATGCATTCTCATCCACCAGAACTCAAAACTGGTCGTAAATAGAAGACAGAGGTACCCATTGATACGATTATGGCTAAGCTAGAATATGGCGACATAATCGGGACCCCTTAGATGAGTACAAAGGGGTTAGGAAGGAACAGTTGTCACCAACGTAAGTGTTTAGGGTGGTAGAATAAGGTCGTTCAGCGTATGATTACGTAGAGCAATCTCTGGTCCTGGACCCTGCTCGGGATGGGCAATGGGAGGTGACTTTAGACTTAGATAACAAGTTTTCCCTCCTTCTCCCTGCCATGAAGGAGCCAGAACTGGTGATGAGGTGCAAGAAACATAACTCTTCAAGATGTTAGAGCTAAGTGTATCCTCGAAACAAAGGTGGAGAGATATGCGTGCTTGATTGAGCAGTGTGAAGGTTCGACTTGGAAGCAACCTGTCTACCTACAGAGTTACGGATTGGCAGTAAAGCTGTAAGAAACGATTGAAAAGGAGCGCTATGGTTCAAAAGAGATGACACCAAAATGACTCCCACTTCACCTCATGTAAAGGATGAAGAAAGGAGCCTAAATGACAAGCAAAAAAGGTCATCACCTGACGATACGTTAACTTGTATCCGGACACGGAGATCTGATGGCGAGAGCACCAAACAGAGAGCATTTCCTTTTTCTCTTACCACTTACATACAGCGAAGTAGTACAAAATTGACACATCAAAATATTATCACCACTAACACCTAACAGCAGTTCCACTGATTATATGATCAGTGTCATCCCAGAAAAGAATGGCTTCAGACGTAAATCTGACCTAAACACTGTTCAAGAGTGGGGTAGAAGGTGGCAAGTGACTTTTAATGCTTTGAAAGACTAAGCTGGTATCTTTGGAAAGATCTCAGGGCCCTTTATATACGCTACTTAGCATGGATGGCTTTGTTCTTGAGGAGCCGTCATTGTTGAAGCGTCTTGGAGATTCTTTGATATCAAGTCTAGAATGGGGGGGGGGGGGGGGGGGCTTCCCTGACTAACCTAGCTAAGTCTGTCTCAAGGAAGGTTGGGGCTCTATTGCGATTTATGATCTTCCTGTCACCTGACGTTGATGATGTATGATCGGGCCTTGCATGGAGTATTGTGGTCATCTTTGAGCCGGTGCACCAAAGTGCTATCTCAATATATTTGACCGGCTCCAAAAATGAATTGGCCCTGAACTGGCCCGTACGCTATAACCTCTGTCTCGCCGTGGACCTTGAAGCACCTTGAAGTCTTTTCTCACTTTGGTAAGGGTTCTTCCAAATTGACTGACCTGGTTCCTCTTCCCTTTATCAGCTCAAGGGCCACTAGGTATGCTGAGTCTCTGCATAACTTTTCTGTTGGTATTACCAAAACAAACAGAAATTTCTACGCTAAGAGTTTCTTCCCTAGGACTGCCAAGATCTGGAACTCGCTGTGTTCAGACTGCTTTCCTCTTACTTATGATCTTGACACTTTTCAATCTAATATCAATCGCCATCTTCTTGGAAATCCTTAGTTTTTTTGTCTTTAGTTACATCTATTTTTCTGTTTACTTTTTCTTTCTGCTTCGTTCAAAGTAACTCAGTACCGTGAGGTGGCAATCTTGCCTTGTATAGAGTGAAGGATTAAAAATTATAAAACAAAACGTAAAATAAATACTTCTAAAAGATTAATTATGAGGAGCAGTGCAAGAAAGCCAAGATTTCACTACATCATTTGCATCTAGAATTCTCCGTTTTCTTACTCTTATAGGCACATGCTTCAATGAACACCAACACAGTACCCACATTCCTTATTTAGCATCAAGATCTATATTTCAAGGATTTTACATTTTTTTTTTGTTTATTACATTGTTTATACAGGGTGATTCCTTCAACTAAAAACTAACTTAGCTGCTATCAATGGAAGCCCTATTTTTAAAAGAAAAAATACAAATCATTTAAGAAAGGTAAAAATAAATATAT
>JAAAKL020005090.1:3822-19868 GCA_010016065.2 Carybdea cf. marsupialis auct. non (Linnaeus, 1758)
CACACAATTTGCTGTTTATATGATTAATGAACACACAATTTGCTGTTTATATGATTAATGAACACACAATTTGCTGTTTATATGATTAATGAACACACAATTTGCTGTATTTTATACGTTATCGGTCCACATACTTACAAACTTCCATGTACTTATCAATTACTATCTCATGTTTTTAATGACATTGTCAAGCTATCATTCGTTGTATATCTTAATCCATGAAGTCGTCTGTCCAATTACTTCCACTTTCGGTTGAAGACCGTTACTTAGGATTCATTTCATTTAGCTGTTACATGTTGTTATTCGGGTCAAAACCACGACGCTGTGCATTAATGTCAAACAATGCTTCAATTTTAAAGGCGCCACCATGACCACCTGCAAATTAGTCTACCCAATAATCCTGAAAGTTTGGCTGAGATGGGAACTTATCTTAATTAAAATGGTTTTCATCGAGTGAAAATAGATGATTTGCCTTTCCTAATTAACTCAAATGATTCAAACATCAACAAACTCAACTCAGCAGCAATTAATATCAACCAGCGTATCTGTGCAAATTTATGAAACAAAAAGAATGATTGACTGACTAATTATTAATGTTTCCAAACACATTTTGTACTAGTCTTCTAGCTTCTGTTAATTTCATTATTTTGATAAGCATATCAGTTAAGAGTGTAGTTATAATTTTTGCTCTTACAGAACTGTAATTGTTAAAGGAAAGTTATGACGAAGAATATTAAAAGCGTTGTCTCCTTTGCTTATGCATAAATAATCTTTCTGTGAGTTTATACAAGAAGAATGCAATACTAATTTTTTAATATCTAGGTACTGTTTGTGATGTCAATGTATTAATGAGACATATTTTTGAGTATAAGGTTACAAATCATAAATTGGAATAAAATACCTGTTCAGAAATGTTCTTATCCATAGTTCAAATCTGAAGAAGGCTGGCGTGGCTAACCGAAATATAAATTTATTTGAAGAAGACTAATACATTTCCGTGTCTATATTATAATTCAACAGCAGTCTACCAATAATTGTGATCTGCAAATGCATCTAGTTTAGCCCATTCGTGTTCAGTTTCTTCCATGTTGCATTTGATTAAGATTTAAGATGTAGATCCAATCATGGTATCAGTAAAATACCTATTAAAGTACTTCAAACTTTGTAATTAGAATAATTAAAAACATGCAAACAACAACACAAGACTAAAATTGTTCAGTTTTAAAACAAATCTTTTTGTTTTCACAAAATAGGGTGATATGGTTTAGTTGTGTAGTGGCCCTTTTTGTTGCCCAAACTATTGAGATATCAGTACAAGATCCAACGCAATCTGTCGATCGTCTTACAACTGTGGTGCAGATTTTAAAAACCTTTCGTCTCCTCAAGCAAAATAAATCTTCAAGTATTCCTCAGCAGTTAAACAGTGGTTCACACGTTTTCGTGCCAGTCAATTCAGTTAGCAAACCTTTGCAGTCTCTAAAACTGGCTCATTTAAACTTATTTCAACTTGAAATCAATGTTGCAAAGTAAGCATAGATTGCCTTACGCCAGCATGTCTGGATTCGGATTAGCTTCCTACCACATACTCTTCATCTTCATTCTTTCCTACTAGTTGTCCTTTGTCTTTTACATCTATAAATTCGATTCCACCACTTCAGACTCTCAAGTATGGCATCCAACTACTCGCTCTGGACGTCATGCTCATTTTCCACCTTACCTTGGATATACATAATCACATGAACACTTGAAAATCATAACTTTTAAAATTTTTACTATATTATTTCTGTACACAATTTTTGGTCGGGTGCCTCCCTCTGGTTTGTATTCTGGGGGAACTACTCTAGTGACCATTGTACATTCTCTTTGTAATTGACGATTGTGATAAATAGGACAAACTTCATTAGCTTATTACCTTTGTTTTGTTAATTAAAATTAATAAGTGTATAGTATGATCAGAAATCACCGATAATAAATTATAAAACAACACGCCCCAAAAAGGAAACTTTGGTTCTGATAACGTTCCCCCTTCTCCATTCTGGATTGGGTTAACGGTGTTCTGTGGTTCTGTTATTTAACTTTGTTATTGATACTCCTGTGCAATTAACAGAACAGATAATCATTATTAAGAAGAATGCCCCGCAATACATCCAGTTCATGAGAAACATTCTGTGGAGAGCAAATCCATAGTTATGTTAAGTTATGGACAATATTGATTTGATGCTGTGTGGAACCAAACGAGTCTCAACTCATGTACCAGGCACTGAAGGTGTGTTCAAGTGTGAATGTGATGTACGTAAAACATTTAAAAAGTTATAAAAATCTAAAACCTTGTCCCTTGATTAAAAAACTGCAAATGTCAACTTGTCGGACATAAAATAGTGCTATTATGATTGTTAAGTAATATTTGCTTGTAATAATGTCGGATAATATTCAATAGAATGGAATACTTTTGCTATTCCGGCTGTTTAAATATTATGTTGTTGAAACTAAATTAAACGCCATTTTAGCGAATGTAATGAACTCACGAAATACCTCTCCCCTGACCTACCCCCCCCCCCCACTTCTTACAGTAGGTGGAGAAAGACCACTGTTATACAATCCTTTGTTACAAATAACAATTTAGTGATCTAGAGAAACGTTATTGAAGACTACTACCATTGAAAGAGCATAAAATTGCTTGATGTTCAAATCTAAGCGTTTTCAACTTGCCCCCAAAATGTGACTGAGTCCTTGACACATTGAGCTAAGTTTTTAGATTTGCTGTGTAATAGTTTTTATCCACTATTCCAGCTCATGCTGAGCTAATTATACTATCCATAGAGGAGGTGTGACAAGTACCCCCAGGTTTGTGGGTTTAGGGAAGCCTGCATAGATATGGTCTTTGTTAGTTTAACAGTCTGGTGGGTGTCATATAGTTTGACAAAAACTTACCACGTAACCTACGACCTAAAGTAACCGTTTAATCGGAATCTTATAACGGCCTAAGTTTTCAAACTCTTCCCAGCGTGTAGTATTTGTTCCATTTTGTTGACGTACTCAACTTTGTCCATTGTAAAATTGCCCGACCTTGTGGCTGCTTCGCTTGTAACTAGGTCAGAATACGGAGATAAAAGTCTTTCATGGCTTCTATAAAATCTTGCTCCCCCTTTGATGCTTGCACATGTTATCTAACTGAGCTAGTTAAATACCGAATTCAGCAAAAGATTATCTCTCAGAATAATTAATGATGGAAAAGAGCAATTGAATCCGTATCTATATCGCTAAAGTTGTACTGAGGAAGGTGAAGCTCATGTTTTCCAGTGTCAATGGCTAAGCCTGCAGCCTCTTTTCTGCAATTTTTCAGTTTTCAAATGTTTTCATGAATTTATCATATAACCGCTGTTGGGCGCTATTTTCAAATTCTATTAATTTGCGAATTCATTCAAATTTTAATATTATGATCTGAAAATGTTTCTTGTTTTGCCCAAGATAGTATCCTTGAGCTGATAAATACAGATATGAGATATGACCTTTGACATAGTAAGGCATTTTGATTTGAAATGTTAAGGGGAATAATCAGTTTTTGTTCCATCGGCGTGTGGAAGCTGTAGGTGTACTTAGATAGGCTATAATACTGTATTTCCTCTAATAAACGCCGCCCTCTGATAAACACCACAATATTAAAAGGGACATTTATTAGAAAGCAGACCAAATTTAAAATTTCACATATTACGAAAACCGATGAAGATTACATTGTGCGAGATGATATTTACTTGTAATGTTCGCATCTATCAGATAATCCTTTTGCTACGTTTTTGAAACATTAGTACTCTATCTAATTAGTCATATTGTAATAAGCGCTGCCCTCTGATAGACGCCTCCCCCTAATAAACGACCCGCCTTAAACTTGGATTTTTTTATAAACGACGCGGCGTTTCTAAGAGAAAATACAGTATATAACAATCTCCATTAGTTCCCCTCAGGGAAAGACCTAGTTGAATGACAAAACTAAAATGTTGTGATAGAATCTTAGGACATTGATTCCCCATTCCGACTATGGATCGATCTTTCCGAACTGTCTGCCTATTAAACAGAGTTCTTTTATTCAAAGTTCTCCCGATTTATGATATTAATATTTGTCTAGCAATATAGAGATCACATGGCACAGGACATTCACTGTCATAGAAATTAGGACGGGTAGTTGTGTCGTTTACAACAACAACTCTGAGAGGGCTGACAGACTTCTTTGCTCTTTCACTTTGAACAAATTGGAGTTCAGCTTGTAATGTGTAAACATTATTGCTTTACACTAAAAGAGCATTTGGTCCAGATGAGGACAATGCTTTCTCAAACTTGTACACAAGGTTGAGACATGATGTGAATAGGAAAATCACAAGCAATTTGCTATTTTCTTAAATTCAGTCTTCCCTCAACGAGTTAACAAAAAGAACAAGACTGATGAAGCTTTCCAATCGCCTACTTGCCTCCTAAAAATCCCTTATTCCAACATATTCTAAATACATGGCTGAGAGTTCCAACCCTTCAGCAACCTGTGCATATAACTATGAAAATAGAAGAATATTTATTATTAGCTGATATATTCTATAACATTCCATATCATTTCGTAATGTTGTATAACATTCTTTGATCTTCTGTAATGCTTTAAAATATTTTAATGGATCAAAAGAATGATCTCTTAATGATATATTACCATTCAATTGGACGGAAACAGAGAAAATAAGAACATACATTGATAATACTATTGATATCTCGCCTTTGGTATCCAAGCCTATCGGTATTTTTCCATTTTAGTCTATAGATCGACATGCATTTTCCCATGCCTTGTTAATTCTGTACCTTTTGATGTTGGTAAGAGAGACACGATCATTTTAATATTTTTTTTATAATTCAATGAAAAACACTCTTTAAATAGAGACTCACCCTTACATACTTAATGGCACGTTCTCCTCTTGCAGATAAACCGAAGGACAGACGCCCACGTCGGAGATTGATTCAACTTTAATAACTGAAGGAAAAGATTGAAAGCTAATAACTTCTTCTCTTTCAACTCACAATGGCTCTTTGAGATACAACTATGCTATTAATACGAGTTGGAAGTCTTCAGTTGCTAATAGTAAAATCAATTTTGAATTCCAGAGCACATTCATAATATTTATAAGAAACAAGAAAGAGGAAACAGCAACTTTGTCTGTGTTAATACTATGAGTAATAGTATTATTTTAAGAGACGATTTGAGGCCGTTTACAATAAGAAGACAACCTCAATAACAAAAACAAAATCGAGAAACTGCCATTTGTTTTCTATTCACAGTGTTTTGCATATATTATAGTTTATCCCAGTAAAGTATAAATATCCTGTGTACGATTTCTTCGTGTGAATGTGTTGTCATCTATTTCTAAAAATACTGTCCATTTTAAGGTGATCCATATATATATATCTTACTTCAATTTTTATGGAGTAAAATTTTATATGAATATTTAGATGGATTCAACAGAAAACAGGATCCATAATTCAAGTAATAATATAATGATTCCCACAGCCAGAACTTCAGTCAGAACAGAATTCACTGTCACATATAGACCATCGTATTAAACAGTGGCATTTTAAAGCTTAATATTTTAGTATATGGTATTTGATTGCCTTGCAGCGAGAAGCACGAGGTATCCTTATTTGAAGTTGAGCCTGTGATATGAAAATGTTTCTGTTTACAATAATCTAGTTGTAATTTTGTGTCGCAGAGTATTTTCTTCATACAAAGAAATACAACATTTCATCTCGTAAACAAGTTTTTGTAATGTCTGCTTCAATATGCCACCCTCCCCACCTGACGAGGAATATACTAGACACTATTTTTGTGTTATGTTTTCAACTTTAAGAAAACGGTTTCTTTATTAGACTTAGCCATGCTTTTGTTTATGAATGTACTATTATGCTACGCTTCTGTTTTTAATTAAACCCGTCTGATAATAGTTTAACCATAAAATCTTTCAAATTGCCAGCATATGGATTTGAGCATAACATTGCTGACTATAATGTTTCTGAAGTTAAATGACAGCCATCCCAATTATTACATGGTTCTATTTAAGAGCGTATTTTAATCAAAACGTCTGATGTGGAAGTTCTGGTACCTTTCTTTAGTTTTCTATCTGGTTTAAATAAAAATCTTGTGACAACCTGTTTACAATTCTGTCTTGGTGTTTCTTTGTATGACTGGTAAAAATAGCGTCATATTAGCTTCTATGTTACACCTACGTAATTATCGTTTTAAGTTCAATTTGATAAAGCAAACATCTTTGGCGGTTTTGTCCTCATTACTTGTCGGTGTCTTCATTATCTTTCCAAAGACAAACATCTTCCTCCTATTAAAAATAAAACCTTCATAGTATTTGTTGACTTTGTTTACTTTTTAAGCTGATAGCACTAATCCTTGTTAACCCTTTTTTCATTTCCAATTAATTGGAAGTTTATTTAAGTTTGATACCAATAAAGAGTCTGTGCTGGGTGAGGTACTTGTATTGGTATAGTAAATAGCACAAGGTTTCTATTATTCTAGACAGACAGACAGACAGACAGACACTCGTTTTGAGAACAAACAGCACTTTGGCTACGTCACTAAAGCAGCCACAAAACCCACAAAAGCAGTGCAAATACGTCATAGACACAATGGAAGGCATCGACAAATGAACTATTTGCATCATTCTCTTCCAGAAAAAGGGGATTTAAAATTCTTGTAAACAACTCTTGTCACTGTCAAGTATATTTTGATTTCGCGTTAAAGTGACTGAAAATTATTTAAAGGAATTCGTTTCCTTTCATTATTACGACCATTAAAGCCAGGTATTTAGACATCAATAATTAATAATCGATTGCATGGTTTTATTATTGCAGTTAGAATGAAAATACACAAGATCATATGCACACATATTTACTTGTAATGTTCGCATCTATCAGATATTCTTTTTGCTACTTTTATTGAAACATTAGTACTCTACCTAATTAATCATTTTGTAATAAACGACGCCCTCTGATAAACACCACAATATTAAAAGGGGAGTTATTATTATTATTATTATTATTATTATTATTATTATTATTATCATTATAAGAATTTCTTAATCAAGAAAATTGTAAGCTGTGCAATAAGAACTACATATTGCATTTTCTGTAGAAAGGATAAAGATTGGCCGAAACCTGAAGTCTTAATATGTTAGCTTAATGATTTTTCTGGAAGTAGTCCTTTTTTTCTCTTTCTTTTTTTTTTACTCCATTTATTGCATTTCGTTGTTGTTGTTGTTACTGTTGCTGTTGTATGTAAGACATTTATGTAAGCTGCATATATCATAATTAGCAACGGATATACCTATTTTAGCGAGTATCCTGCTATGTAATCATGTAAAGGGAAATATATTGAAGAAGTTTAAAAAAATTATTAACTGGCTTGGTAATGCATTGATTTCTGCATCTTCATTTGCTTAGCGGCACTTTAAGAGTGGGTCCTGGCTAGGCGAAACTGATAGGCCTCATCTTTGTACCTTAAAGTATACATCAATGATGATCATGTGGACGTTAGTTGCAGTGACTATATAAATAAGAAAGCTAAAAAGACATTCCTTTGTTGCAGTACCTGTCAGATTAAGTCATGTCATGAAGCCATGAAAAATATGGGAAAGGTGTCATTTATGAATATAGAGGGGAAGTCCCACCCACCCCAAGTGTGTTATTCTAAATTACCCACTTGTTAAATAGTTCCCTATTGAGTAACTGTTCTTACTAAGAAAGTTGTTGCTGCTAAAATCACAGTTTCTTCTCAAAAGGCAGCAATCGACGGCTCTTCTTAGTAGATGCTACAAGAAACTCATCTTCTTAATGTTTGTCATATACTTATACATAAATGAAAGAATGACGACTTTCGCTTTTTGTTGGCGAGTCAATCCTAAATGGACTTCAAATTCTCGCGAGCGTAGAAAATTAGCAATCACATGACTTTTCCACGGATTATCTGTGAAAATACAACTTTTTTGGTGGAAGAAAAAACAAAGTTATCACCAATGACATTATTGCCGAACCAGAGTAGGAAATCTCTAGGCTAAAAGCATAAAGCAGAATTGAACCCCTATTGAATAATCCTACCAAGGTTTTTTCACTTGTTGAAAGTAAAATAAAACTTCAGAAGATTTTGTTTCTTACGAATAGTCTATCAATCAAGTCACAAGTCTTTTTCAATTGTGGTTTACGAATGGGTTTTAAGAAGATAATTCTAGCCTACCTTAATAGAAAAAGTCGTCGCGATATTAATTATGAAACACAGATGTCTGTATCCACCATTGACAGTTCAGTCCATTTCTTATTGCAGTTTTTGTATTCTATCAAGAGGTCGGAAGATGTTCAATTTACCGCTAGATATTAAAATGTTTGCATTAATAACCTTTGCACACAGAACAATATCACCAGAAACGCATTTGAAATCGTGGAAATCATTTCTGTTATGCGTAAATCGTGCTCAGAATGTTTTGTGCCCTGGCGTCCTTGACGTCTTCATTTACACGAATTGTAAGCTAAGTGTATCCCCTTGTTTACAAAACATCTCCCCAAGATTTCTTCTGAGGCCTAGCGTTTCTTACTTGACAGCACTTTCATTTGTTCTAGAGGAGAAGGGAGAGCCTACCCCACTGATGCAGCTATCCCGTGAATGCGATGCTGGAAGTGGGTACCAAAAACGGAATTCCGATTTTTTATATCTATGTCTACGAAGTAGATGCTCAACAAACGTTATTCCATTATTAGTCAAATACCAGTGTACGCTTTAGTTAAATTATTTTCACAGGAAGAGCCTGCAATAAATGTACCAACTTTACACATAAGATTGCACTAGAATCAGTAGAAACAGCAGGAGCAGCTTCCAGACTTTGCGTGAGCACTTTCTCAACGACGAAGTGATAGCTCCGCTTGGCGCACTACCTTGTGTTGACACAAAATTCAAAGACGTCATAAACGAATGTGAAGTTGTTAAGCGCTTCCTCGTCAAAGAAAGCAAAATTGTGATTTAGAGGAGGTCATCACTTGTCTTTATCATCTCCGCCAAGGCTTTCCACTTATCAATACCACATATTGCGGAGAACTTAATTTTCCAGCATGTTCTGCAGCCTCGTTTTCCACGCTCACGCGAGTGCTTACTCCTTCCTGTAAACCAACACAGAGGGAAAATGTGAGCAACATCACAATTTTAAAAATGTACCTCCAATACTTTATGATCGAACAACATACGGCATTTCATTTCCTTTCACTTTCAAGAAACACTGTAGTAAAGAAATATGTCTTATTGCCTCTGAGATATGAACCTATCAAAGTTTTAAATCTATCTGATAAAACTCATTATTTCATGCTTCTTCATTAGATTATAAATCAGGCAAATACAATGAAATCCGGATATGAAAGATTCCAGATTTAAAGTCTGATTACTCCTAGCTTTGAAAGGAGCTGCAGAGATAAAACTTTAAAAGACAGTTTATCATGGGCTAAATGTGTGGCCAATAAGCGTTGAATGGGGCATAAAGTGAAATTCTTGTCTGTTACCTCATCACCTTCCTTGTGTGTATGGAAATTAAGGGCTTTAATCGATAAACCAAAGATGTGTTAATCTATCAAACATGTGAATAATTAATGAACACATCTTTTACTTAGACTCCTCGTGCTCTTGCCCCCCCTACTTAATGGTCGCCCCCCACTTTCACTACCCTTGCGACGGACCTGCTCTGTATGTAGAGAACCCTTGCCGGCTATACTTAAACTCTACGGGAATACGTACCTTCGTACTAGTTCGGGCTTAAGTCCAGTTGACTTTACTCCAGCCACTCCAGATGAGACATCGTTCTGTCGGCCGCTGAAAGCGCTACAAAATTGTGAAGGTAAAGTTTGCCCTGTCAAGCGTTTCGTCACTATTTGTGACGTCAAGAGATGTTTGTGTGTCCAAAATAGTCCATGAGCCCGATAGGTTGGTCGGTACCATCTGGAGTGAATAAACGTCATTACGATTTTGTGTTTGCCCTATGTATATAGAGTAATAAAATAGGTGATAGCATTGCCTAACTCTTTGTCTTCTCTGTGTTATCACATCATTTAGAGTTTCGCCCAAATATGCCGAAAACCGCCGATTATGGAAAAAGCTGAAGTGTACTCTTACTAATGTTATCAATGTACGCCAAAATATCACTAAAAAAATATGCAGGATTTAGAAACGATATGATGCCGAGAGCCATAATTAAAGCTATATCAATATTTTGACATCAGAATAATTATTAGCATGTATTTTCAGTCATTAAAATTGATTTGTTTTTTGCTGTTTTTGAAAGCTGTCATTGCAATAGGTGATATAATGCATAAACTTCCGCATTCAGTGCAAGTAATAGGTATTTAATGATCACATTCTACATTACTTACATGTGCTTTTATGTATCTTTAAATGTAAACAAAGACGCAATAAGGAAAGTTTTGAAAATAGTAATAGAGCAAAATAGGACTAAAATTCCTTTACCTGTCATGTTTTAAGAATCGAAACATTTACTGTTATGTTTAGTAAAATAAATAAGATTGCAATCTAAAGATAGAAGTCGTCAGGACATTACAGTAGGGCAACAACGACATGTTCAATCATCTTTGATATATCTCTTACATATACGTACACGTAGAGAAGTAACACAATGGCTTTAAAAGGTTCTGCCCCCCAAACCCCCCTGTTATCTATCATGAAATGTTATGTCAAAATTGATGTTTTCGATTGTATTTGAGAGCTTTAACTTTTTAGTCATTCCCTCCAATGTTTCTCCGTTTTTCCAAATGCTACGGTATTGTATTGTATGTACATACTGGTGCAACAGTATGTCAGTATCTTCTTGCTCCGTAGTTGGGAGGTCGTGTGTTGATCCTTCTGACCACATTTCTTCTCCACTCTTTTCGATTTTCGGCTAACGCATGCAGTTCGGTAGATGACATTCCAGTAAGTGTTTCTTATGTTTCCTGAAAGACATTCTTGGACGGCCTCATCTACTTGACCCAACATATCGCTTGTACAGGGCAAAGCAGTTGACAATGTCATTTTTTGCTGAGCCAAGGACCAAGCTCTCTAAGTTGACGTGCATATATTATTGTTGACGGCTCCTGTCGTCCAACTGAGGCAAGTACTTCGGTGTTGCACATTTTGTCCAATGAATTGATTTCTTTTCCCATTACTTTTGAGATGATCCAAGTTTCTGTAGCATAGAAATCCTGATTTCCAAATGCTAGCAAGCTTACAAAAGTGTGCCCAGGCTAACCCTTTACGTCTTTTAAAGTCTGTATGTGAGTTGGCTATGTAAGATCCAAGGAACTCGAAATCCTCTACTAACGCCACTGCTGTCCCTTCACACAGTCGCACAATATAGGTTATCACACCAGGCCTTAAGGTAATTTCCTCGATCTTGGGATGGTCTGTGTTTCGAACCATGATTTTAGTCTTGTCAAAACCTACAAGAAGTTCCAGTTCTAGGGATTTGAAGTGTTGATAGCATCGTCTACATCCTCATTCAAAAGAACAATACTGTCAGCAAAATCAATGACAGGTAATAGTTCGACGCTGGTTTGTGTCTGAAGGCCTTTGTTGGGCGTTGTTCCCTTTAAAACACAATCCAAAACGATTATGAATAGAAAGGGTGAAAATGTATCTCCTTGTAGGACCCCTGTCATGATACAGAATTCTTTGCTCAGTAACCTATTAACTCGAGCTTTGGAAGAGCTGCCATCGTAGAGACATTTAATAAGTCACAGTCTATCAACCAGGACATATCTGTACGTTTCAGGCCATTTTCATACCGCTTCATGCAACTGGGCTACAGGTATTGGAGCGTTACATGTCGGAAGAGACAAAGGATTGCCAGGTTCATGCTAACCATACGTCCAGTCAACGACTAAATGCAGCTTGCCAGCTTGATATTCGATTTTCCACTCATGGCCTACAAGACATGGGATTCCACGTTTCGTTCCAATGGTCGTCTCCAGATACCTTTTTGATAGTTGGCACGCAAAGCATGCTTTTCAAGACAGCTTAGACATGTTAGGAGCAGATGGCTTTTAACACAAGACAATTGATACCTACGTTCATTAACTTTACGAGTGTTTGTCAGGTAAATTCCCCAACTCATGGTATTATCTACATCCGGTCCCGTCCCAAGATGCGAGAATGTCTCGTGCATTTCTTGGTTGTGAGTTAACAACTTAAGTGCAGATATTTTTTCTTTTGCCTGCAAATACACTGACGGTATCACATCTAGTGAAAGCAATCAGCCCAATCAATGCCTTGCACAAACTTATTGTGATAGCATTGGAAATCTTGGCTATATCACTTTATAACTGATCTACCTTTTTGCCACACCTTTAAAACAAGGATGCACTAATGTTACCGGCAAACGATAAGCACAATCTAAGAAAAAAGATAGTGTCCTCTTAACAGATTACTACTTGTATCCCTTACAGCTGGCATACATTGCATGCCAAAGGATCCTGCAATCAGCCTTTTCATGTAAAGACTGTGGTCCATTGATTTCCTGGTGTCCGTCTGTAGTAATTTTGTAGCATTGAAGTCCTCATATGTAACAAAGAATTCTTTGCCACCATGCTTACTCTTGTACCCCAGAGAATTTCAGTCATGAATCAAAGAGGAGATTAAGCTAGATTTGTTTTCATATACAATATTAGTAAAGATGTGCTGCTGAAAACTGGATGATAGTGCAACTTGCTGATTCATAGTAGCGGCAACCTTCTGTAGACTCAAAGCGATGTCATTTTTTCCCAAAACTGAGTAAGACACTCCGTGGGATTTAGTGTAGTGATTTGCTCAAAATTACCCGTCAAGGTTTTAAGAGCATACTGCAAAAGAAAATGCAACTACATACATCGAATCTGCACCGAGGAAGTGCACAAGTGTCCTTACTATCTGCGACGGATCAGAACCCAAGAAGGAATCTTTCAAGGCCATTAATTTATTTTCCTCTACATCTAAAGGATGATAGGGTCATGGTGTAGGCCTCGTGTCTGCCATTATTTCTAATCTCAAGTGTGTTGCAATAAATGATTTCATCCTTGTCCAACGTTTTATTCGTCAATGATGCAAACTCTTGCATTAGCTGAAGGTTCTCCCTTGCAATATCTTCTAAGTTCATCACATCTGGCACAACTATCACGTTTTTATTGTTGTCTGGAAATATGCCCCAAATTCATTTTATAGCTTTTTCGTATACACTATTTCTTAGCTAATTCACATACGGTATACGGTCCTTTTTCCTCTACAAATACCTCAAGTTGTCTCGTTAGGATAGTGAATAGGACAATGTTCTTTTTAGGTATAATTTGATTTCTCATATATGTCAGAGATTCCATTTGCGCTTCCTGTTCTGCCATCTGATATGGACCAACTTCAGTTCATTCATCATCCTGGTTGTTTCGTTTAGTTATACGCTTTCTGTATGCATTGTAGCATAAAACATGACAGTGAGCTGCAATTATGTCTCTGCTAGGGACACTTAATATTTTCTAACCTTTTCTTTTCATAGCACAACTTCTCACTGTTTCACCTGCTCGCAACTGTTCAGCCTGACTTATTTTCTCTCTCGTTGATATTCCTCGGTGGCACTTTTCGTTATCACAAAATATGCATCATTTTTTGTAAAGTCTTAAAACTGAGGCCGCTCGTCTATTCCTACTCTTTGACCTTGATATGGACTCTTCGTTATCCCCTTCAGTACTGCCAGTATTCAAATCTCTTTTCATTGTAAAGAAGCATCTATATTACCTATGATAAAAATGTTTGGTATTTCATTTCCCTCCAGGTTCTCTCCAATGGACAACTGAGGCCTATATTGTCTTATTCTAGCATCATCCCATACAGTTATCCAATACTTAAGTGACTGAGGACTTGTCAGGTCTTCATCAAGTGGTACACCCGTTGATGACCTATGAATAATGCACATTTCTAGATATTTCGTTTCAAGATAAATGCTACTACTATTTGTAAATAGTTACGGCTGTGTTCTTCTAATTGGGACAAGAACGATTTTAATATTGAAAGACGTCGATTGGATAGATAGCAAACATAAAGATTACAAAGCTCAATTGGAAACACATCGACGCGGCAACGAAATACCACGGGGAAGCCAACATGAGAAGGACGTAGAAAGGCCTACAAAATGTTAAAGCTCAATAAAATAGTAACATTGGCTTCTAGATGCAAGATGACACGTAGCAGCAGAGCTTAAGTGCTATGGGTAATGTAGCCCTCCCCTCCTTTAGCCAAAGTTCTTTTGCTTAATATTCAGCCTGCATTTTGATAATACACTTGCTTTGTTTCTGTCTTTCAGCTTGACTGGAATGAGTAATGAAATGTTATTATTGCTGCTGCTGAACTGTACTTAAACTGTGTGACCGGAAGACACGATGCAGTTTGCGGTTAGTCGTTCTGCAACCGTTCCACTGTATATATTATATGGAAGAAAAGGTTCATAATACCCGATGGAAATAACTCGGCGATAGTCAGCTGAATTCTGCCAACAAATTCCCACAGTAGATCCCGTAGAAATGCTGTTTTCGACTGTTTAGGATTACTTTAGTTGATCGCAACTGATTAAACCAGTCATAGACTACTGTATATATGGCATACTAAAATATCTACGGAATGTACGATTACTCAAGAAGACAGGTGAAAGGATACTTATTTTAGATTAAATACAGCATGACCTAAGCGTGGTTTACAAATGATGAGGCAAGTATCGGAACATTTGTTTACAACTTACGTCATACACAATTGTACTAATGACTGCCATGCACTGAAAACAAATTTAGTAGGAACTTGCAATACCTGTGACGATTCAAGTTAACGAGTAATCATGAGAACAACATTGTTGTAATGATGTAATTATACGAAATAAATCTTTCGACACAGTCCTAGTTCTTTCCGTAAGGTTACGAGTACGTTGGCAACTTCCGTTCAACAAGGGTAACTCAACGATCTCACATTTATCTAAATTTTTGGTTTGCTGATAGAAGTATTCTTTAATAACACAAAAAGAAAAAAGTAGTTGCGACTAATATATATTTGCCCAATATTACACGACTAAACTGCATCATGCACCAGTAACTCTATCAACATTCAGGGAAAATGGTAAATAAGGAATCAAATTTATGCTCGACCTATAACATAGACTATATCACTTTTTTACAGACGGGGTGACTATGGTATAAAAATTGCGTTGCATGCAGGTGACCAGTCCCATGGGCGGACATTGCTCGCTCTGGCTGGGCAATAGGATACGCTAGAAATCGAGTATGCAACCAAAACAACCAAAACACACATGGGCGGAGCCCCTAAGGAAAAGTATTGACCCACACCCTACACCTTCGCTTTGAATATTTTTTGACGCATCCTAGTATTTGGCTTTGATTCTCTCAATATAAGGTTTGTCATTAGTGTTACTGTTATTTTACAAAACAGAAAAATTCAACAAAAATATTTTGAGATTACATCTTCCATTTAAGGATAAAGGGCCTCTTTAGTTCCATGTTTATTAGTGCTAATGATTAAATGAATGTTTTGTGAGATCTCCACCATACTATACTTCATAAAACCTATAATATTATCTTTAATTTTGAAGGAATCTATAGGACAACCTTCCGGGAAGTTTGGACGGTGGGGCAATGACCCCATATTCCCCCTTGAACGCGATACTTCTGTCGTTAAGTTTCTTACATTATGCAATCATCATATCTGAAAAGTTTTGCTTGCGTATCAATATATGGAAGGATTTTATGTCGATTGGAAACAGGTAGCCATTGAATGCAGGTCATAAAGGATCATATTTTGTAAAATAGTATAATCTTATAAATAAAGTGATAACACAGAGAGGGCAAATAGTCTGGGGGAATGACTTACTTGACTTACTTCACTTGTATGCTTAATCCACTGGGATCCTTGCACACTTTGACTCAACAAGACTTCTCCATTTTCCCCGGTCTTTCGCAATGCG
>JAAAKL020005091.1:0-19867 GCA_010016065.2 Carybdea cf. marsupialis auct. non (Linnaeus, 1758)
TGGTAAGTATCACATAATAGATAGTGACAGAACTCTCATACACGTTCAAATTCTTTGTAGGTATGCATGTCAAATGTCTCATAATTTCTTTCCTTTAATTCCAAAAGCAATGCCTTACCTGACATTACCCTGATTGCGCGGAAATGAGCTTCTTATCTCGATCATAGTCATCACAGTCACTCAAGGATTTACTGTAAGGTAAGCTCTGATTCAAGTCACCAATATTATTGTACGATCTTTACTGTATTCAGGGAGGGTCTAAACAAGTTGCAACTAATACCAACGTTTTTTGCAGATCAATGTAAATGTATGGCATTATGGCTACTAGATATATTTAGCAATATCCTGGTCCATAAAATATGGAAGAGTTAATAACAATAGAATTTCCTCAAACCATCAACACCTCTTATGTTGTAAATTGATCACCAATATTCTTTCCTACTCAATATGTCTTTGTATACGTTGTTAATAATGCAAAATTAAAGCACCTAAATATTACAACAGTTGACAGTATAGCCCCAATATAAAATCCTTTGACAATTTATAGGAGATGGTATCTCTAAAGGGGTAATTTTTGCTTTGTGGCAAGTCTGTCAGCAGAGGCAATTTTGTACGAGGACCATGCATTGATAAACGCAGAGCGTCTCCTCATTCATCTCTTTCCATTAATTTGGTCCTTACTACTTTGAAAACTGGTTGTCTTGTGTAAGGACCATTTTTTTCTTATTCTTGTAGCATAAGAATTGAAAAGAAAGTAGCGATTACCTACCTTATTTAGATAGAAATTTTGATACTCTTCCATTCCCTTTTTGTTCTTTAACCGCTCTGCAACCCTTTCTGAAGTAATAAGTAAAACTTACCCTCGATTTCCAAAATCAGCTGAGAATACCGTCCTTAGCATTCCAGGATCTTGCACTGATGTTGATGTGAGTAGGGCACCTTTGATTTGAATTTGTAGCTTCTTCACGATTGGCTAGAATACAATCAGCTTATATTTTGGTGCAAGGATCTCTTGCATACATTAGTGCACTGTGGACAATTCAATTTAGTGAAAGACCTTTTTCGATCAGTTATATTCATTTGAGATCAACAGCAATTGTACTCACACAAAAGAACTTGGAGGTATTTCTTCACTCTGCATAAGGACAAAGGTCATTGGACCTTATAAACCTGTTCCTCCGGAATTAAATGGGTGTTGCGTAATATATTATCGGCAATAATGGCATGCATGTACAAGAACAAGAATATCCAGAAATAGGGACATGTACAAAATTATCAACAAAGACTTTTAATTGGTACTCCCGTACTCATTTCTATCAAATATAAGTAAATAGGTTTGGTTTTAAACTGGCTGATAAGCTCTTTTAGTGAGGTATGCAAAACTGCACTATGGTGTAGATATCATAGTTTACACATATAAGGTTCTTAGCTCTCCAAGTTGATAAATATGTATTGGTAATATTGAAAATGTTTCTTTCGAACATTTAATGCTTGAAAACATTTGAAGATAAGATAATTAGAAATTCCTCATTACCCATGAAGTGGATTCTAAGAATCATAAAGGCAATTCGTTGTACGGTTAAACCCACTAATCTAATTTTTTACGTACGTATCCTTTCCATGTTACGATTATTGATAAAAACTTGCGGTATGCAGAACAGATGAGGAATTTCTGTATGTATAATATCAATTGTATTGCCCGGAAAATCTTGCAATGCCAACCCAATCCCTAGCCGCCCCGTTTCACCCTGTCTTCGTCTCTATTTGTTTGATGCATAATACTGTTATCAACACAAGATGATGAAATAGGAGCTTCTGTGTGTTACTGAGCGTGTACAGCAGTGCTCTGTGATATGCGTCAGGAAACACAAAATTAAACGGAAGTTAACGAACGCACATTATTTTTAGTTAACTAAATCGCAATATAGGTTAGAAAGGGATCTCAACCATCAAGCTAAAACAGCGAGTGCAGTAAATGATCTCAGAAAGAATCTGCAGCATCTTTAGAGCACTCAGAATGAACAGTCCCGTGCAGATAGGACTAATAGGAGACACTTGGGGGAAAAAGGAAGGGACGATAGTCAAAGTTGCTGTGGAACGATGACATTAAGGACTAGTATAGTGACAGTGCAATACAGTTACAGTTTATAGGTTCTGAAATGACGGAACCTATGGCCTTAGAATAAGTATCAATTGTCACCAATAGGGTAAATCCAGCTTATAAAGATGATGCATCATCTGGTTGCATCGTGACGTGAAGGACGTTCGGTAACGTTCTATACCAACTTCGTCCTCGCGCTTCTTGTTCTTACTCTATGGCCGCCGTGGTCTAGTGGTTAGACGTACCCTTCACCTACGATTCTTATCTTGTGCCTTGTGTATTTATTACAAAAGGAAAGATCAAAACACAAATGCAATTTAATTAAGCCATTATAAAAATGGAAAATATATGCAGACATACACATCTACCTATGTGCATTAACGGGATAAAAAGAACACGATAAAAAAGTTTTCAATGGTTTTAGATGGATATAAGATAGACGTACACAATATACTCCTTGCCATCTTGCATAACCACTTTGGTCTACCAAACTAAAACTTGTTATGCCATCTACTCAATATCACAGTTTTGTTCATTTCCAAGGAAAACTTTGTTAGGAATAAAGTACAGGCCTTACATCTATTCTGTGCTATTTGCATACCTACAATAGATTTTTTGAAGAATATCTTGCCATAAGGAGCTATTTATCGCCCTACTTTAGTAAAGGTATGAGAAAATACGTATGACGTTACAAAAGCCTCTCAAATTCCTTTAAAAAATAACATAATTAAAGAGTTTACCTATTAAAGGGTTGTAGAAACCATTGGTTACATTGCTCATAATTACAATGTTCCAGATTTATTATGGCGTAAATTGTGTTACCCTCCCTTTTTTATAGAATTCGCCCGTTTGTAAAGATAAATTGGGACAGTAGCCTATATACGGCATATCAGGTTTCCCAGTGTCTTCGTGCACTTTTTCTTAATTTCACACTGGCATTGACTGCTATCCTGTATTTACTGCAGTAGAATTATTCTGTTCAATTTTCGTGACCCTTAGATGTTCACCTGACCTCAAATAAAGAGTATCATACTTCAGACTTAATTCCTAATTTAAGGGATAGTGAAGCTTTAAAGACCAAATTTGTCATTAAATCTACAATAAAATAGGTTATACAATTTTTATACTTCTTTACGACTGAATCCTAGTCTTAAAATGCACAAGGGAGCGACCACATCAAGCAATGCCCTTTAAAACGGTAGTCATTGTAGCTTCTTTTGAGAAACAAAACATCATAAATTAAAGATTGGTGACTCTTCTGGTAGCATTAAATGCTTATTAACGTGAGAAGTGGGCTTGCCAGCACTCAGTGTAATAATAGTATATCTAAAGAGGTCATAATCTCTACTTTTTAATATGCTAATAGTTCAGATGAGTTCTTAGAGCATATTGAGTAAAAGTGGAAGGCTCAAGGCAGGAATTCTCATGAGGTTTGTTGATCTTCACCTGGAAATGTACTGAAAAATTAAGTGTGCTTGAAACCTGCCACTCTAGTGCTTTCATAGCTCTGTTAGGAAGGGGGCAACCCGCTGTCAATACGCCAATTGCTTAGATTTGTTTGGTAACTAGCTTAATTTTTTAGAAAAGTCGTTATTGTTACGTATATGATCATTAAAAGTTCTACAAATTATTTTATCTTAAACCGATTCAACTTACAATCCAACGAGTTTAGTGGCAGTATACAACAAAGGTACGTCACCACAGTTACTAATGTTCCGATACAAGAGAAAGAAGAAGAAAGCGAAGAGGAAGGAGAGGAAGAACAACAATTTGTATCATGTATGCTCCAACTTGTTAACATACTACATGCTTGTTAAATGCTAACCACTTCCCCCGACCTTGCTGGTATTCAAAGTACAATACCATACAAAACAAATTTTCAAAGTTCCTCAGGATTGATTGGAAGAAGGTCTGACGTATAGATGGGACACCTACGAATGCTCGTTTCAAATTTCATTTTTTACTGCTATTGTCTAGGTAACAGCACTATTATCAGATGAGGCATTTGAATTAAGCAGAAAGTACTTCTCATCATTTGATCTCCCTGGAAACGGCAATCGATATTGAAGAGAATACAACAAAGTATACCAGGGCTGTATATCATCATAAATCATGATGTTTACATATGCCTTAAAGAAATGTAGGGAAAACCCATTAAGTTATAGTCATGTTGCTAGCTTCAGATACCTAGCTCGTTAAAAATCAATACAACATCAAGCTATACAATATCATGTCGAATAGGAATCTCATTTAATCTCAATCTTAATACTCTCTAATTTACCAGAATGAAGTTTGTTTGCTACTGGTACGTACCAAACTGATAGAGAGAAACATTACGTAAATGATGCCGATTAAAAGTCGTGCTTAAAGTCATTCTCTGCCAGGCAGAAAAACCTTTGTTTCGGCCTTGTCGTGTGTTTTGAGCAGCTCTTTCAACCTGTCTAAAAGCGAGTTTATGAACATAGTTTATTTTGCCGGCCTTGCAGCAATAAGGACTTTGATCTGACGCCTACACAGCGTGTCCGCTTCTTCTAAAGAACAATAGGTTACGTGCCCATTGTTGTTTTGACTTTAGCAAAGGTCGGGTGACTTTCAAATTTAAGTAACGGTAGGGATCACAAAATTAGAAACATCAAAACAAAAGCTAATGCTTGGACATTTACTTCCGAAGCAGAAAATACCTGTGATCTAATTTAGTGAAATATTTCCCTGCAAATGTACGAGAGTTCTTAATATGCCTTGCGCAAGACGATATTCAGTTACCTATAGTAACGGCAGCCGTTATTATCTTGTGAACTTCAAATTACCAATCAATTATCAAAGCTACAATAGAGATATTTTCAATAATGAAAGGAATCTAATTAAGAAATGTCTTGTCATCAACAACAAAGAAATGAGCGTCAAATTTCTTCATCTTTACTATCGTTTCCTTTATTCACTAGGGTTGGTAAAATCATTCCATCTTCAGTTGCACAAACAGATTACCTCAGATCACCAGCTCGCTTATTTTCTGAAGGCTTGTATAAAAGAAGTCAAGTCTTGTAACGACTTGTATTGATTTCAACAGCACATTTAGGCTAATACCACGATGCCAGGCTGTGGTAGGATTCTTGTCACTTTTCAATATAAGTTCTTTATACCTTAATCACTTTACTCCCGATCTACTCCTTTCCAGGATAACGTAGACTATAAGAAAAGCTCGCAGCGAACCCTCTCCTTTAAGCACATATTTCTCTTCCTTACGACTTACATGCAGTAGTAAATCTACAGGTAGATCCTTGCATTCTTTGCACTAGATGATGAGTAGGCCTACTGAAGATGATTGTTGAACATTTTCTCAAAATGACTGTCAATCGCAACCCTTGGAACGAACTGACCACAGGAATTGCCAAGGTCTTATTAAACATATTTTGTACACTAGCCTAACGCATGATATCTTGGTACTCCACACTCATTGGTTTTGTATCAGGAAACTTCAACGCTAATATGAACAATAGCAGCTAGTGAAGGACTTAATATAGAATATAGAGTTATCAATAATTCTTTCTTGATCTTTTTACAACCATTGTAATCTCAACTTCTCCACTTAGTCACCAAACAATAGATTGTTTCCCTACAAGATTGGACTACAGTTCGTAATGCTACAGAGACCTTAATGGCGCTGTTGTTTCATTGGGTCCAGTAATATATTGTAAATCATTTGATCACAACAGCATTTGCTTCGTCATTTTCATATCATATACTACCAAACAGAAACTGGTGAAATAATGTGTTGATATTGGCTTCATTCACGTATATGATGTCCAAACGGGGTTGATAGGGGCATTTGTACTTGAATCTCGAGTGTAAACAGTGATGACACTAAAACTCGTAGGAAGGCATACCCTTGAAATATATTTTGATAGATAGGGAAATGTTCCGACCAAAGTTTAGACGCTAAAAAGCGATTTCAAGCCTACATATTTAACTGTAAAGAGACGTTAAGTAGACAAACCGATATTCACAGCAGTAAGAACCTGTAGAAAATTATTTTGCCATGGTGCGTAACAAAGTGAGCAGAGATATTGGCACCAATTAATGCACGGGTGTAAGGATCAATCGCTGCTAGATTCTGACAACTAATACACTCTATGACCAATTAGTCAGTTGATGCAATTGCCTCTGTATTCTTGGGCAAAATTGTTGGTTGGAGCATTGCCTTCTCGCTTTGAAGCCTCTATTTCGCGACAGAGAACGCTACCGCAGTCATTATCCCCCTGCAAATGTTTGTTGTTGGTATATTTGATGACTCACCAATGTTAGCAACTCGGAAAAAGACACTATTTTTAAACTCCAGGTAATTATATTCAGGGGACCATAATACTGGACAGAGAGTTAAATAAGTAGAGAGAAAAATAGATGTAATTTCCTTTCGTCATTTGTATTCAATACAGAGCGTATCAGACATCTCGTGAACAGGGTTGTTTATAAGTAAAATAGAGGGCAATATGGAAACCCAAGACACTGGCGTCACTAATGCTAAAACGTTTTGTTACGTAAAGAGTCTTTGTTTACTCCAAAGCTACGTTGACGTACACAGAAGTGGCAATGATTGAGAGAGAGAATAGAGCAGTTTCAGCGTAATCATACTCACTTTAACATTAGAAAAAAGACGAATTTAATCTGTAAAAGGTGGTTGTTTTGTATCCATACTTATCAGATTTTTCAACATTCTTCATTACATCAATCAAATAAAGATGTTGACTTGCTTCTTTGTCCCTTGTCGACGAGTTTGTTTTCAGTTTCTAACAACGGCATATCCACAACCTGATAAAGTTGTTTATTTGAAAATTTAAGAATTGTAAATGACTCCAGAATGCTCTCTTTACAAATGTCTGCTGCCCGAAGGCAGAGAGGGGCGCTACTTCTCTCCCATGTGTTTCCAAAATTTGACCTCAGTATGAACTGGTTCCCATGGGTCGACCTCGGAAGGATCACCCGCTGGGTTGGCGGCCAGCTTAATGGCTCAGTTTACAAATATAAATATTGAAATGCAATAGAGTGCTATCCATTCTTGCCGGGAACTTTAAAATGTCAGATTGTCATGAGTGTTAGGGTTAAGGACAGTCAAATGTTCTACAAAATAAGGCAAACTGTTGTAACTACCTGAACTACAAAGACCCTTCACCAAGCGATAAAGCTGATGATAAGACACTTGTCACTACCTTCTGACATACGGTTGTTCTTTCTGTTGTGCCTTGGTAGTTTCAACTAGTGTTTCTTAGGCTTAATTGGTTCCCCCTTTACAGGGGCTTGAATGAATCAAGCTGGCCTTTTGACATATATTGATGATAAATGTCCATCTCATTTTCTATTTATAATAATGTGACGCATCAAGATAATATGGAAAAAATGCACGAATAGTTAATAAGATCCGTATGATTTTTATAGATTTCCTATAAATGCTAAAATAAACGGCAAAAAGTGTACCATGGTTATTGGGAGTGATTTACCTCTTGTTTACCGCTGAGGTATTGTATCAAAAGTGTCAAGTTGAGCCATACGATAGTGATTCTTTCCTCGTCGGAAGAAAGTTGTGTTTAAATGCAATTATACAGGTTAAAATACGCTAAGCCCCGCATTCAGGCTAGAATAAATACATAAATACCCTTCCTTACATACCTGCTTACAAACAACGAAGCACAAGTCCCCCAAAACATAATAGAATATAAATATATGCATTTGTAACCTTCCTAAAGTATCTACTCACAAAAAAATGACAGTACAGGTACCCCCAAAACAGAATCATACATATTGCCGTACAATAGTTTGTCTATAACGTTTTCTCAATCGATAGAATTTCAGACAATAGCTGATATAATAGCTTCTTTGAACAACGCTCCATGTGTAACACTTAGAGCTTCAATTGTATACCATTAATATTCTTCATCCTTTCTTCCCTTTATTTGTTTCCTTGTTTACCCTCACAGTATCTTCATAGCTCTTGTAACTAGTATCTCTGTTACACTTGAAAGCGATCTCCTTCGGCATCTGGTCTTCCAGATTAAAGCCCAAAGTCACTGTTGATGTTCTCCGGTATTGAAACCATTAGTGAAAGCCATCTCGACGTTTAAATTCTGTTAGCTCGCTTCAAGTCGCAACTAGAGTAGTTAGATTCGTAAAAAAGCAGGGGATGCCAATTTCAACCCCTCCCCCCCCCCCCCTTAGATGCTATGAAACGCCTAGTCGATTTCGTGTACTTACTAATTGCACATCACGGAGTAACTGTTTGTGTACTAAAGGCACTTACTCGACAGATTAGTTACTCATGGATTGTCAATCGTATCTCCATCAATGATCACCTTTTATACCCTTGGTTTAATGCCGTTTGTTTTTGTATCATTGCCAGGAAACAGCAGGGAAGGCGATTGCAAAGCTTATGAAGTCACTGTACACAAATCCTTTTAACTCTGAGCAAAGAGGTTGGAATCCGCTGGTCACGTAAACAAGGCTTTGTGACTCCTTTTCGTTCTCCTAAAGACCTATAATAGTGGCTTTCTATGTGCCTGTTTAAGCATATGAACCTAGATTCCCGTAAAATTAAAAATATAAAGGAGAAAATCATGCTAATGAGACCAGATATTTGATTCGGACACATTAAGAGAGACTCAAGATGGAGCAAAATGTGCCGTTACACGAGCGCCAGTGAATTTTGGAGGGCCAGAGAGACCTGATAAGACCTGAGATGAGACAGTTACACAGGAAGCGAAAGCCTAGTAATTGTATCACATGGACCCTATGATATAGGAATGTATTAAAAAGTGGATTACACAACACAAAACGCCCAACCCGGAACGCGAAAAAAGTGACTTAAAACCGGAATAGTAAGTAAGTATAACCATCCAATGACTTGGATGCATCGTGATTGCCAGCAGAGGTGCAGCAGAGGTGCAGCAACGGTATGAAAGATTTGTAATTAATCAGATACAATAAATTAAAATAATCAAAATGCCAATGTAGTGTAGCGACGCAATATCAAACAATAGGCATCCCAAATTTCTCTCTTTCATTGGTGATGACCACGGATACTGATTGGTCAAAACAACGCCAAGCTGGAAGCCAGAGGTCTGATTGGCTACTTTAAAAACCCAGCTGGGTACAAGTTTCATTGCTTCCTCTTTTAATGTCAATTCTAAAGATTTTGTACTATGAGAACTGTTTGACGACAAAAGCTTTTTAAGTACAAAGTGTTTTCGCTACTTTGTGCAGTTTCATCGATATTTTATAACAAGGTTGTCTACCATCATTTACTATAATGGGTTACCCGAGATAAAAACACGCTACTGCAAAACAAGATGCAGCATTTGCTCAGAAAACTCAAACACTCTCTCTCTTTTTAACCCGCGACGCCTGCAACTCAACTCATAATCACACCAGTCGGGTTAGCTAATAGAGAAACAAACTATCGAGCGTCATCTCTTCGCCTGTAGCAGGGGTTTTGTAATGATATGTAACGAAACAATAGACATTCCAAATTTTTTTCCCACGTTGGTACGAGACCTAGCAAAGTGGCAAAGCATCATACGTTGCGCACCTACGTAGACCCAGGGTTCGATTCAACGTGGTCCCACAATTTTGTCTACTATCAGTTACTTCAGGAACAGCCAGCATAGAAAATGTCGTCACTGTCACCAAAACATCTTTATTCAGAAAAGCAACTCGTACAACTCCAGAAAGCGTATTTTTTTAGCATGAAAGTATGGGTGCAACCGACCGTAAGTAAAACATCCTGAAGTTCCCTAGTACTGCTGCCAATGGATCTGTAACTCCAAATCAGTCCATATGCTGACTTCAAACGATGGTTTTAAACTTTATGCAAAAACGTGATGAACCACAATATGTGACGTTAGCACACATAGCGTGACGTTACATTGGATTGGCATATGATTAACAAGAAAATGACAAAAGAAGCTCATAGAGAAATAAAATTTGAAAGGAGATAAAACTGATAAATTAGTCAGAGATGTAAAAGGGGAACTAAATCAAAATTGATGTTTGGCAGCATTGCTCCCTCTACACTAACAGCTAACCTATACTTTGATCGTGGTAAAACTGATCATGGTAAAACTTGTCCTTCAGGAACTTCACTTCACTGCAGGTCAGAAGTTGGATGCTGACTTTGCATAATCCATACAATAAATAAGTAGTTCAGTAAAAGAGTGTTCTTATTAGCGAATAAAACATGTTTGCGCAATCTTTAACTGGTTTGACATTTAATGACACATCATTTTCTGAAATGCAATGCCCATGTAACAAACCAGGCGTGCCCGGTTTAAGGAGTAATCAACTATCCTTAATTTCCATTAAACAGGTATGTCGACATCGAGTGTTATTGGTCAATTGTTTTTGGTTGTACAAAATTTACCTAAGAGAATCATACGAAATCAGCTCAATGAGTAAACAAAGAATGTCGAAAATTACCATTGCGAAACCTCATAAGTCTATTGTGTGCTTTTTGTTTCCTATAAAGGTCTTTGGTTTGATGCTTTAAGCTGACCGCTCCCATGTGCACATAGAAGCAAGACCAATCGAATTGCCTGATTCAATTACGCGTAACGTTTTGTATTATGTGAGTGCCACCGACGATTAAAGATGAATCAACATTATTGATTGCAAATAGGTATGTTAGGTTAAGGTTAATGCATTAAAAATTGTACAAGTATTTGGGATGGTATGTCAGTTAATGATTCTTTTGCTTAGCAGACGTAAAGGAATCATCATTTTCTTTAGGATAGTGCAAATATTTCTGAACATGGGACAGAAATGCAAATGAGAACAGCCGGCGAAGAGAGCTCAGACTTAGTCTTTAGATAATGACCTGATGCCACTAAACCACTCTTCGAAAACGTACTTTTTACCATACAAAGTGTTATTGATCTGAAATGGCAAAGAAAAGTCCCCGTATTCAGTAGCTACTCAGACGTACAATAGAAATAGATGAAATTAGGAAGGAGAAGTTATGCTCTCTTATTAGAAACATTCTGTAAGTTCGGCAAAGTACATCACTTCTGAATTTTCTGTAACTTTTCTTTGTTAAATTTAGATAGATTTTAAGCTCAATATTTTAAGGTGGTAGGTCAAGAGTCTATCAATTTGCATTGGTGGTCAACAATTTTCAGACAGGCAGAGTGCTGGGGGTGTAGCTGGGCGGAACGGGTGCCTTGAGGTATATCGAATGAGGCATAGGTTTCCCGGAGTATCTCATAGTCAGCTCCGGGGCTGTTTTGAAACCAGGGTTTTGTATAAGCAGCACAGTTTACAGATTATTATAAATGTATAGTAAATACTGTATACGCAAACATTGGAGGGAGTTATTGATCAAGAACCACACCATTTCAAGTGAAATTTAATTCCAAGGATTCCATGCAAGGACTCTGTGCAGGCCTTGTATTTCAAAAGAAATGAACTTTATAAAAATAGCTATCGAACTGCTTTTTTCACATTTTAAAAATATGGTACACATATATGGAAAGTAATCCCTTTTGCTTTTACGTAGACATATTTTCTATAATTTCAAGAGTAAGGTCATGGAAAAGCTCAAAGCAGATATTTTTATGGAAATTCCATATGACCGGTTTGCAGTAATGGAAGAGTAGATATCGTACACTGATAACACTCTACATCCATCTATGCTTATTATACTTCTCTTTATTTAGCCTCGTTAAGGTTTTTATTCCCTTTTACTCCAGTTTACCCCTTAACTGAAAATAATTCCCTTTACATCAAGAGTTTATAATTATCATCACTGACTTTCCAGCATTTAAAGTTCTATTTTCGTTAAAAAATCAAACCTACGATATTATATTTAGTTTTTCCTACCCCCTACCCCTCCCCCCCCCCCACACACACCATTGTACTTGCTTTCCGCTTAATCAATAGTCTCTTTATACCGAGGCCGGAGGTAAGACCTCGATAGAACGCGCTCATTGTTTGCCCTATGCGAAGAGCTTTTGATGTGGGTGGGAATCATGAGATATTTCCATTTTACATCCTTCACTGGTATATACATTGCAACGACCACTGCTTGAAGAAAAGTAGTCGACTGTCTTCTGATTTGGGCTGTCGACCCAAAAATGTGAATTTAAGACATCGTTAACTTCAAGACCAAAGTATTCGGTCAGCTATTTCACTCTGTCTTATCAGAAAAGTAACAAAGATAAAGATACTCTAAAATTCACATGTTAACTGTTACATTATTTTTATCACCCTGAAGCCTATATCTACTCTCTGTTGATTCTACTTTTCAACAAACTATCTTTCGCATTTTCCAATAAAACTTTGATTTCATACATGAAAAATCAATTACAGGTTCTCACGATCTAAGCTGATTTTGGCTTAAAATTAGCTCTAAACCTAAGGACTCAACTGTCACCGTAGAAGACGCAAAGCGTAGGAACACTTTAAAATTCACTATAATATAAAAATTGGATTTGGTATAAGCTTTTCCTACAATGTGCTGTATCTGCCAACTCTTGAGTGTCATAAAACATACCTAGCGTTATCAAAGCGATTTGAATGTGCCAGAGGTTAGATAGCTTTGTCTGTCTGTGTGTCTATGTGGACGCCAGACATGTCTTAAGCCTTATTATGCACAATAGGATCAATGTCAAGAAACCTTAGAGGACTAGGAGGAGTAGATCGAGCTTATCCTGATTTCTTTTGTATGCGATCCAATTTGAGACTGATCGAGAGTTTTGCCATGATACGGTCCAGAAGTAATCATTGCTATCGGCATTTTTGTAGGAAAAACATTGAAAATCGAATAACGATTAGACCGAGCTTAGGCAGCTCAAAGTAATGACCTTGATGGCGGCCAATGTAGACGGCGAAGTCTCATCTGAAGTATCAGCACTCAAGTATGACTATCATCGAAAGTAAACCAAATTACAAAACGAATCCCTTTTAAAGATCGAGTACAGAAGGAGAGGTTTATCTGAGACCATCGTGGCTCAACATTTTCGAAGTAGGGTAAAACTGGCGTGCGGTTTCCGTCAGAAAGAAACAGATTTTCTGCCGATCTAAATTTAATGTAAGAGTGATTTCTGCAGTAAAAAAACTTATAAAGTGATATATCAACTACCTGTGGAGGCCTGTCGGTAGCTTTTCCAGTAAAAGAAACAAAGTCTCGATTAACATTCCAGATTTGATTCCGTAACGGCAATGACAATGACCGTGTGCCAAAAAGACATCAACTGCTCAGCAAGTAGCATAAACATCAATTCATTTAGGAAGACCACAGAGAGTATTTAAACAATATATATAAATTTAATAAATCCAATAGTACATCATTAACATGATTACTGCAACCAACCCTTAGGAGAGAGCTTTTTCTAGTTTCAAATGTGATAACTGATAATTTTATTATTTATGATTTTAGATTATTATATATAGAAATTTGGAAAGAAAATAATATGACAACACAGTAGAATTTAAGGTTTTTCTAAGGCAATTCTATGTTATCATGAGGAGACGACTTGAAATTATACGTTATTCTAGGATACTGGCGAAATAGAAATGTTACTGATTTGATATTCCAAAGGGCTCTCGTTTTTCGCTTGGTTTTGTTAATTTATATATTTTCTACCTCCTTAGCATTTTATAAAAACCGATGATAATCCTGTAGAATTAACCTCTTTTTCGGTTCAAGTATTGATTTATGTTTATAATGCAATGTATCAATGAGCGTAGGAGTGTACCATTGTCATGAAAACTGCGATTGCTTACATGCTAACACGAGGAGAAGGGTGAGGGGACGCACGATAATAAATTTTGCAGTTTGCTTTACGTTGTCTTGTTGTTAGTGTTTTTAATTTTCATCCATTAATAATCTTGGTGCCGTTAAAATGTCCAGGAAAATATTTGCCAAGATACTATTCTTGGTGGAAAAATATGGCACTTTGCTAACAAAATAAGTACACCCCATTTTCTATATATTATTCTTCTCTTATCTAATTTCAGTTGTCTATTTATATCATCTTGTTATATTGATGATAATATTGATAAGGATAGATGATTTTGTAAACATAGTAAAGATCAGAGAAAACTGAAAACCTTCAAAGTACTCTGGCTTTAATGGCAGAATTGACAACAAAAATGTTCGGGCAAAGACTCAATCAAATGACAAATATTGTTCATCGTGTTTATTAATGAGGTTAATAAACATAATAAACAATCTTCTACCTATTAAATATCTGATGAAGTCATATTACAAAGTAGTATGGATAAACCAATAATTACTGAACATCTTACTCTAAATTGAGTTTGTTTATAAATATAGTCAAAGTAGAATGAGGAACGTAAAATTAAGTGACGAAAAACTAAACATATCCACGTTTCAGAAGGGATTATTGAGATCGAGCTCCTATTATGATAATAATTTGTGAAACTCACTATAAAAGTATTACTGTTGGGAGTTTCTAATGCTTGTTTCCAATTTAAATTGGAATGCAACCTCAGGATCGAGGACATCATAGCGTTTGGTGACTTACCCTTCGATGATTGTAGACTGCCCAATGAGATGAAATGACAACAAATTATTTAAAACATACAAATACCATTTCAAAGATTCCTTTATTATTTTATTACTATTACTACATAGATGCTAAACTGAATTGCTTTTATGCATTTAAAAAACGTGAGCTCTGCTAGCCGCATTGATTGATCTGCCATATTGAAAAGTACCTTACATAGTGTTGGCATGTGTACTCTAATTGTTTACTTATGTTTTGCCTGTACAATTATCATTATTTTATTTCGAATATTTTAATAGGATTATTACTCAGTCGTGTTATACATACCATACACACTGTTATCTTGGGAGTCCTGTATGCAATTGTTCGCAGTATTTAAACAACCTGATGATATGATTTTTGAACATAAATTGAATCTACTTATATAACGTGATGCACTTCCACGCCGTCCAGTTGCAAGACTAAAGAAAGAAATTAACTACAAAAACAACAAAGAATAACAAGAATAGAAGACAGAACGTTTTCCCGTCATTCATACACACTGTTACGTAGCATAACTATTGTAGCGATAACAAATGATATTGCAATGATTTTATCTACCACATTGACTTTCATAGTTGTGTTTCTGCGGCTTTTGCCCCCCCCCCCCCCAATTACCCCTGAATGTCTATTCATATTGCATCCCCTACAATCTAGAAAGCCTTTTGATGGCGACAACTAGGAACAATGGATCAATGTGCCCCAAGCGACTCTTTGAATTGTGACTCGCTTATTTCCTCTTGCGAGTACACTGATCAGTTGATAAATCGTGTCACAAAAAGAACATTCCACTATCTATATTGCACAGTGTATTTATACAACAGATTTGTCAATTCTGATAATCTGTAATAAAGTGAACTACAAAAATAAATTAACTTCTATATTCCACAGTGCGCAGTTGAAAATAGAAACAAGACTAGTCAATAACCAACCAATTCTAGAAAAGACTTTAGATCTAATACCTTGGAACAAAAATCAACCCACTTGATTTTCGTAATGACGAAACGATTTATACTCATGAACAGAAGCGTGAGGAAACGCGTATTAAAGAAACACTTGAAGAAATTCGGAGTCTTTTTCAGTCCATTTTCGTTGATGACATCAGACAGATCCATTTAGGTCAGAATCTAAATATAATCTTTTTGATTCACAAGAAGATATGATGATAATAGTTGGACAAATGCAAATAACTTCTATTTACATGGCCTTGGGGGATAATTTCATCACTTTTATTCACAAGGTAGTCGGATATTATATTCACGTGCCCTCACTTTAAATAAAGATTTTTATTTCTTTTCAAAGTAACATTATACCCTTTTTACGATTAATTTAATTTTCTTAAGCGACAATTTTTGTACTATTGTGATTGCTATATCCGTTGTGCAGTTAGTGACTGAATGTGTTTTTAAACAAAAGTTCTTTGAAACAAGGTCATTGACCTGGGGCGCCACAAGACAAACCATTACCAAAATCTTTTATCTTTAGGCCTAAAGTCATTATGATTCGTCGCCTCGTTTCTGTGCGTCACTCATGTGAGACCGTAGGCAGCTCGCCACAGAAGAGATCTAGAAGTACAAAAAGTCAGACGAAACTTTGAAATGAAAATAATTTTATGATACTGTTGCAATTATATGCTTTGCAGGTTCATGGTTCACTATATTTCAACTCACGTCAAAGGCATCGAAAGGTATCCTGTTTCAGAGAGTAGAAAATATCGCGAGGACATAACGAGCGTTGTCCCCTCCCCTCTCTTTTCTTGTAGTTAGTTGTTTATCAGTTGTGGATATATCTTTCTTTTTATTCTTGCATAACAAACGTAGAACAGAGACTGAATCAGGAGACAGATAGGGCAATTGCTACCCCCCACCCCAATAACTTGCAGTGCAACAATTTTTTGTCCCCATTATCAGTAAGGAACAGAATAACTTTTAAATTCCCGTAGTAGTGTAACGCTTTATATAACCTACTTAATGTGGTATGCTTAAAATATTTGAAGACTATACGTAGGTTGCCACTCAAACTTATATTTTATACATTATGTAGGAGTCCTATCATAAAAGTCTATTTTGTTATCTATGACGTACTTGTTATTTTTTAGAGAGTTGTCGGGGACCACGGAGCCTAGTGGCTAGGAAGATTAAACCCTCAACCTATGGTCGAATGTTGTTATTTAGCCTGCATTTCGATGTTACACTCACGTTGTTTCTACGCATAAGCCAGCCTCCCTTCACACACTTTTGGACTCGTTCCGCATGGTCTGATTGTAGTTTCTGTTAGCGAACCAACGACTCTCTGAAAAGCCTATTTTCTTTAACCTGCTACATTAATAAAGCAAAAAATTTCCCCCTCTAGCCCTACTACGGTACCCCCTCGCTGTAGGTATATACTGTTTTCTTTGCCTTCTCTCTCCAATATCAATAAACTTTTGCCGCGCCTGTAGAATATATGTAAAAGAGAGTGCTTTGGGAGGGGGTTTATGAGGAGAGAGATATTTAAGGAGAAAGTATCACATACTTTTTGTAGGAGATAAAAAATGAGATTAGGATAAGCGGGGGACGGAAAACAAACAGGGGCGGAAAAGCAAAAAGTGTTTTGAAACTATAGTTGTTTATTCTTAACAAAGGCAGTAGTATTCTTCGATCTCTGTCTGATGTAGTGGCATAGACACAGAATTGAAATAATGAAGTCCTATAATTACCTGCAAGGCTTTTTACGAGATGATTAAAATTGGGCCTAGAGTTAATAATGATCTCCACTGAGGAACTCCCAAGCGACCCTTGAAGTGCTGGTGTTTCAATACAAAATCTAGTGTTTTTCTACAAGTCGTATGTCCTACATTACACCCTCTAGCTTATTTGGTATCAGTTTAAAGCACGGCTGTAACTTGTAATTTTCACAAAGTTTCTCTACTGTATACTATCTCACGGGTAGTGCACGCACGATGACATGCACGTTGCATGTCATCATAGTTGCAAATTTAAAGTGAAGTCAAAGAGTTCAAAGTCCAGGTCTTGATACCACGCGATTCAGAGAAGCTTATTAAACGCTTAAAAACTCTACTACCATAGCGGTCGCGCATGTAACGTAATCGATCACCGTAATATTTGTGTTAGATACAGTTGAGATGTGGGTATTTTACGATAAGATGGTTTTTCTCGAATATGTCATCGCTGTTATCAAGAAAAGATATCTGGGTAACACAATTAATAAAGCCAATATTTTCCCTACAGTTTAGTGCAAGTTCTACCACTTCTTATCTAGTTCACGATTTTATGGTGAAGGAAAGTAAATGAGGTCATTCCAGTTTATTTCCACCCTCTTGCAGTTCCTCTACTCTGCCTCTGTCCCCTTCGTATCAAGAGCATAAACCGAATTCGTTGCGAGATTCTTCGTATCTTGATATGCTTATCGTTTTATTGAATTGAAACTGGAAAAGAACATTTTTAAGGTTCCTAAGTAATAAAATATGGCAATAGCTTCTTACGGATTACTACAACGCATAGTCGCTAGACTGCTAAATTAGTCTGATGAAGATTGATACCTTTGCAAATGTTGGAAACTCTGACTCAAACCACAAATTAATAGCAGAGCAGAGAGGAGGAAATCAATTTAAACTTGTTATTAGCCTAGTTAAGGTCAATATATTACTGTAACCGCAGTCCAAGAGGCTCTTCTTGTAGGTCATTACTGTATTTATGTACCCTTACAGTTGAATGTCCTATTTGCAATTCTGATATTTGTTAGGTAAAGAAATTAAAATGCTAGATTTATTATTAGTAAACGAAAAGAACTTTTCTCATAAAAAAGGTAGAGCCCAACTGAATTTCAGGTCAAAAGTATTGATGCATTCTCAATACTTTGAGATAGCGAAAGTACGAAGACGTCTTGAACACAGCAGCTTCGTTCACATTTTCTGTCGTAGAATCTCACCATAGTGTATTTTCCTGCCCTTTTGCTACAGACGTGGTCTTGTTTCACCATACTGGCGTGAGTGCGTCTTTTCTTCAAGAGACCACGTGTCATATCATCATCTGTATTTTACTTATCTTGTATTAGGTTTTTCCCTCTGTTTGTGGCATGTTATGGCTCGACGAATGTTTAAATTGAACGCATGTTTTACTTAGAAATATGATATTAGATAAGAAGTAGCTATGTTATTGTCCAGTCTGTCATTTCTTTAGCGATGTTAAGCAATGTACACATAGTATCATTAGTGATTGTAAGTGTTAATTCCTAGCTTCTAATGTCGCGTTTGTCACTCCTGTGCCTATTTAGTGCCAGTCCTATGATATTGAACATGCTTTCTGAAGCCACAGGAAGGATTTGCTATTGTTGTTGCGAGACATTGAGTTATTAAAATGGAATCAAATATACCTTAAGAAGAACACATGTGAGGATTTTCGAGGCCAAAGAAATATGGATACGTTGTTCAGTCACAAGGAGTTAATACATCTGACCTGAAGAGAGTGGAATTCTCATATGACATGGACTTTGACAATCTCTAAGATTAAATGTGCTGTTAATTTCTACACCAGTACGGCCTGCAAAATACAGTGGAAAACGTGTGAGAGTTTCATCAATTCCTTTTCGCATCCAAGCTGTTGGGATTTGTGACAGTCGTTGGCTTACTTAGACCTCACAAGAGATAGCGAGCTGGAATTGTGATTGCCATGAAAGGGAGGACCTACATCTTTCTTACTTTTTAAAGGCATCTCTTTTCCATCAGATACGAACATGAAAGCCATAATAAGTAAAGCCTATGTCATCTCTTGCATTCACTAAGTCATATGTAATACGACGATTGTAAGGCGATGTGTCGAATGAAGGTGATGGCTATATAAAGTTAGTCGATGATGATCGACACTCTTTACACTAAAAAATACGAGAGAAGCAACTTTATCATTTTAAGTATTTGTCACCGTTAAAATTTCTAGTTTCGCACCGCCAAAGATCCAGACGTTACCTTTAGAAAAAGATACAAATTTAGCATTGCCTTTACTCCGAAGTCTCTAGGAAACTGAATATCTCTCCTATAAATAGGAAAACATTTATTTACCAACAAGTATTTATAAATATCTACGATAACAATCATTTGGAAAGTGCTAACTCTGAATAGCCTTCTCAAACTTCAAGAGTTCAAAAAAAAAGAGACCCATGTTACCAACTCATTTTATAAATATTTGAGGAAGTACTTATTATCTATAGCTCTGCAAGATTT
>JAAAKL020005092.1:0-19863 GCA_010016065.2 Carybdea cf. marsupialis auct. non (Linnaeus, 1758)
CTCCGGGTCGAGTCATTCGATTTCTGTTTTCAACCGATGCGTGCTCTTTTTCGATAGCACGCCTTGGGACCTTTTTTGACTACCTCCCTATGATTCAATTGTTTTTAATGTCGTTGAGCCTCGTAGTACTCCTTGCCTCAAAAGAGCAACTTGGCGTGTTATTTCTATACATACTTCTGACAAAACAGTGAGATGGGGATATTGAGACTAGCAAATGATTAAAGAATGCACAAATATTGTTGGTTCTATATTTATGAGAGTGCGGCGCACGCCTAGCACAGCTGGAGGATACACCTCTGTTGCATATATTTGCATTATTGGTTCACAAGGTGCGTTATGAGGAGTTCGGATATCATCACACCGAATTCTACTGTTGATATCTTCATCCATTTAACCATCCAACTTTCAGTGTGACGATTGACTAAAACCAAACAACAATAAGCCTAATATAAGGCATGTGGAAGAAACATGAAAATACCATCAACAAAGTATGCCTATTGATAGAACAGCATGATGAGTCAACCACAAAGTTCATATGAAAAAGTGAGCGTAATGATGAACTAAACATACTGATAAAAAGACAAACACTTTTGCTCTCGAGGATGAAACTGTATAATTTTATATGGTGTTCAAGTTCGACTTGGCTTTCGGTCTGACATTTTGGATTCGTTCATGGAGGAGTTACATACTTTACATAATTCTACGCCTGAAGTCATGAGATACAACCTCAATGTTCTGGCTATTGTACCTGGACTTGTTTACATCAGTTTCGCATACTGCCATTGTTTAGTCCCCTTGATTTCTTAATAAAAAAAGGATGCTTAGTGTCCTCATGTCTATCGACATGCTTCAGCACATGACTTGCGAATTTGACCTAAAACATACTATTCCTAGCCCAGTATATATGAAGACAGTTACGTGAGAATAATATACTCGTAAGAAAAGCCTAAAGGCAAAACAAAGGATAATGAGACGTGAAAGAAAAGCGACCGGAGACGAACACGAGATAAAAGTTCTAAAGTAATTCTAAAAAGTGGAATCATGACATACACGTAGCTATGATAATGGCACATACAACACAATAGCGCATGGCACCCGTGTTGTTGCTAAAACAGGTGTCCCAAGGCCCCATAAGTAAAAAAGAGAAAGACAGAATGATTTTTATGATATAGGGAAGTTTTAAAAGTGAAAATCATAGGAAGGGAAAGTTTACGTGGTCGGTAGTGACAACGCTCAAAATTTCCAATGCCCCAATCCCGATGTGCTCCATTGCAGAGCTGCTTTCTATGTCAGCTATCCTAATAAGTAAAATTGCATCTACGAAAACTCAAAGATCTGCATAAAGTAGAAGTGCGTACGCTCTCTGATGAGCAAGAATTGGTGAATTTCCCCTGACAAGTAGACTAGTCACGGCGGTGGTCCCCCTTCCAACATCAATTCATCTCTTTTTTCAAACGTTTTGACATTCTTGTGTCCCCATCTTTGTTATTACACGACAAAGGGGAATGGGATGGAGGAATTTCTAGGAAAGGATTTAAAAATTTCTCGATCACAGGTATGTAATTTTATCTTTATGTTCATGATGGCTGATAAAGCAATCCAGAAGAGTTCTCGAGTTTGTGAGATACTACCGGTTTTTTACAACCACAAGCTATCTTACAAGAAGCCCAATCCTTCAAGAGCAGTGACTTTCTAGAGGAAAAAGGAGTGTCCTTTAGTTTTGTATAATTTATATCCTAGGTTTTAAAATTCAAAAAACTCAAAATGAGCAGGAAACATCATTGTGGGAGAGGTGTTCTGAAATTTCGAGATCAGTTGTTGGCACTTCCAAGACCAGGAGAAAAGCCAACTGTCGTAAAAAACCGCTCGGAGCCCCAAGGTTACCGAACGGATCAAGCAAATGGCATCAACGGCTTAACTGATAAAGGAGATATGCGCAGGAATGAGGGACCGTCCTCAGCCAGCAGTGCCCCTATCACCATCGACAAAGTTCAAAGTGGCATGGCATACAGGGATATGAGAAACTTCCCAAGTATAAGTATCTCTAACGATGTAAAAAAACCTTCTCAAGGTAATTTTTTAATTTAAATGAGACATAAGTTACGTTAAACAACCGTCGGAGTACATAGTAACATACTTATGATATATATAGTTTTTGCACTTGATGATGTTGTAACGTTACAACCCCAAGGCCAAAATACCGTATGAACCAATAGACCTAGTAAGTCCATGTTAACAAAACAGATAATTATTTGTCATAAACGATATATATACATACATACATATATATACATACATATATATTTATATTTTTGCCAACAAGTATTGATACCTTTGCTAGAGTGCTCAATACACTAGGATGGAGCTTAAATAGGAACCAGCAGGCCTATGCATCTAGCAATGGTAAAACTGGAAAAATGAAATACCACAGTTAACTGAGGTTTCACGCCCTATCTGCTGGTCAACGTTCTTTAGACGTTCAAATTTATTTATACATTATTTATTTACATACGCTCCTAGTTAACACCCTGTGGTACAATTGTTACCAGCAATTGTAGATACGCTGGTGGGTGTGCCAGTATATGTATACAACAACAAAGTAAGTATATCATACAGATACACTTAACACCATTTTTGCAACAATGAAAATATATAGTGTCAACGTAAAATGTTTATTGGCAACCGGATAACAAGTTAGAATGTGATATGTTGTATTTTCATTGATTGACTTAATTGTTAAATTCTGCATAACACAGCTATGGATTCCATATATCCACCACATGTCACCTACATTTCTATAATACATTCTTAGCAGGAAAGCAAACCCCAGTACTTAACATGGAAATCAGCATAAAAAACTATTTGGTAAAGCTTTCATTTTTAGATTTTGAAAAAGACATCTATTTATTGTACACAAAGGAAGGATGTTTACAGTGCAAACTAGTCATATACCTGTGTGTACTGGAACACTACTGTCATTCTTGTTATTTTGTGGATCTTTCACATTGTCTTAACATGGTCAACTAACCTTTATTTAGTATTCCTTTGGAAGTATAGCTGAGTGTGTGTCACTAACACTAACCCTACCCTATCCCTAGCCCAAACTGTAACCCTAAGTGAACTTGTTAGTGGCACCCACTCAGCTACAAGTTAACCAATTGTTGTTACATCTATGTGTTTGTATATTACATGAGAGTGTGAATGCATATGTGTGTATATCTATATGTATGTATTTGTGTGCAATAGTTTTAAGCAATATATCATATATCTGATTCACATTTCAGTGTCCGTTGAGCACAGATATAATTGATGTGTATCTCCATATCAGTTTTACTATTTTATTTTAGGATATCTTACTTTGGATAGTTCATTGCCATTACAAGAATCCATTTAGAAATTAAAAACTTTGTTTTATGTTCTTGAACTTTAAATGCACCTTCTCTACTATTGCACTCTTTTGCTACCCCAAACTAATATGACCCTTATATTTTACACTTCTTGATTACAAGTACCACAAAAGAAAAGAATGTTGGCAAAGTATACATATAATGCAAATCCAGAAAGGCCTGGGGGATTTGATGAACTGTCAATGAAACAAGGGGAGAAGCTTTATTATCTTGGTGATCACAATTCAAACCCACATTGGATAAAAGCAGAAACAGATGACGGGAGAATTGGTTATGTTCCCAAGTCATATACAATGGTAAGATCAAGATTTAGTTCATTTTAATTAATAAAATCCAAATGATAAGCCCTAGAATTAAAAATGTTTATAGGCATTTTTAGGTGAGCATATGTTTGGGGAGGGGCCGCTGTATGCACCAGACTTAAAAGTTTCTTAATAAATACTTGGTGGGTAGTGTTATACTTAGGACAGGAACCCTTTACATGTAAAATCTTTTGTATTTGCATAATGGAGTAGAAAAGCTGAACACAACAATTGGCAATAAATGAAATTGTCTACTTCAGTGCTTTACTTAGAACACAAATATGACCCCTTAGCTTACATATGAAGGAGAAGGATCTTTGGGATACAAGGTAGGGGGCTTATATTTGGAGGGGTTCACATTCAGAATTTTATTGTATGTGTATAACATATTGTTAGAAAAGATTTTCATTACCTAGTCTCAATTTGTTCATGATCTAATGGCTCTGAACATCAACAGCATACATGCCTAGAATGAACTAGAATGGAAGAAAGCCATTACGCGAACCTAGCTAAGGTACTGGTTGACATATAACCTACAGCATATCTTAAAAATTGGAAAGTGTCACTAACCGCCAATTTCTGTTGAAAGCTAGGTAATTATGGAAGAAAATATGTTTGAATGTAAACTACCTAGCAATCCTCTTAATATTGGGGCATGTTTACCATTAATAGCCTTTTTACAGAGCTTTGGGACAGAGAAGCTCATGGGCCCTATAATTTTTTTGGCCCATAGGTTGCCCACCATTTTGGTCTTCAGTACATGGATAAGAAAATGTATCTGTCAGAGTGAAGCAGCTTAGATCATATTGTGATGGTTTGCAAGAACCTATGAAGTTTTTGTAGCATCAGTGCAATCATGAACTGTGAGTGCAGCTCTTACCATCCATGTTCTATTTGCTATGCAAGTATAAGTTTACAATGAGTGTTCATTGAACACCAGTATTCTCCTCCAGACCTTGTAGTTGTTGCCCAACATGATGCAAGCATCTAATGCAGTCATGTACTATGAGGTCATGTATGATTGAGAAATTGCTAATAGTTGAAAAAACCAATCCTGAGGAGTGTTTGTCATCTAAAATACTTTAAAGTAACGCCAATGACTCTAATAAGTACTCTTTGAAATATGTGGCTGATGTGCCTCTCGATGTGATGTGACACATTAAAACAAATCTCTTCCATGGTGTTACCAGCCCTGATTGCTTGGTTTGAAAGATTCAGACAATGTATTTTCAGACAAAAATTTGATTTTGTTTTAATCCATCATGGTGATTGCTTTGTAAAGTTTCGCAGTACATGTGATGGGGTAGGGTAACCAAGTGTAGGGTAAGAATATTATTTTGTCACATTATGGAATAGAGACTGATTGTCTATTTTGCACCCTTTTTTCATTGTATGCTTGGATGTCTAGATTTTTTGTAGTGGGATGATGGTAGGAAGAGGAACAATGGATATTTAATGAGGTCTGTTACGTTATTTCAGTTTTTTCACTTCGATATAGTAAAGTATTTACAGGCTAAACAGTCATGGTTTCAAGAATTCAGCTAACAGATGTAATTGACTGATATGATGAAACAGGAGACGTTTTGGAATGATGTAGCTGCTTGAATCCATTTCAAAGTTGCAATGGTAAATGGTTGTGGGGTAAGAGACTTATCACAGGGACATTGGGTTATTTGATCAAAGACTGAATGATGAATTTGATGTGATGGAATTTCCTTCTCATTGGGTTTTTGTGTGGAAGTTAATGGGGAAGTAGTGGAAGAGGCCTCATGGCTTCACAGGAACAACCAGCAAACTGCTTTAGCCACATTGGAGGCAGTTGTCAAAGAAGGTACATCAGGAGTTGCCTGGAGTTTTATGGGTGGTTAGAGGGAGTGTTGATTAGATAAAGATAGGATCCACTACATGATGTGATTGAGGACTGTAAGCATACTGTAAACATTAACTGAATAAGATCGGATATTAACGTGGGCAATAAGGTGACTATAGTGCCCACTCATTGGTTGCAGTGACATTGCTACTTAGTCGGAAGTACATGTTGGTGCATCAGGTAGTTAATCCAGTGGTAGTTAATCCAGTGGCAAAGCTCTTAGTGTAGGTACTGACTTAAAAGACATTCATTTCATGGTACATGCTGGTGTATGTTGTCTGAAATAGTTGCCTGGTCAGCTTGGATGCAAACATCCATGAAACAGGCAAGATGAAATTAGACAGAGTGGATAATGATAAAGGTTTGCTTCATCAAAAGGGTTCATGCCCTTGCTCTTCAGTACTTCAATAAGATTCCATTCATGTTACACTATGGCATTTATACCTATCTTCGTTGCAAGGGAATAACAAAAGTCAACATTTCTCAACCCATTTCTTTCTTATTTTAGCAGGCATAGTTTGTAACTACCTGCTACTTTACTTCATTATGCCAATTGATTTGTGCACAAGCACAGATTGATTTCTGATCTATTATGCAAGGTAAAATCAAAGAAAATACCTTTTTAGTGTTCATAATTAAAACGATAGGCTTTGAATGGCCGTTGCATTCTACAATATTGTGGTACTACATTGTACTAGAAGCGTTTCTGCCTCTTGTGTTGTAACGAGATAGCAACAGAAAATGTAAGACAGGTGTTAAAATATGTTTGGTATTGTAGTAATCATCACAATTGTCACCCTCTCCCTCACCATCATCATTTTCCCCTTCTCCTCCTCCTTCTTCATGATCATGATCATCATCGTTATCATCATCATAAGAATTAAAGCCACCCGAAAATGTCCCAGAGAATTTAACCCATAATCACAGATTTTAAAATTTCTCTATGTGTCAGATGTGTATCTCCTTATGGGTGTGAAACCTGTCCCCTTTCCAAACCTTGCAGCTGATTTACAAAGAAATGAAAAAATACCATGTAGAATAGGGTATGCTGAAAGAGGATGCAGGGCAGACCACAAATTTGAGTCTTTGTATCAAATTCTTAATTTTTAAAAGTTGAAATTAGCCATCATCTGAGAAAGCTTCGTTGATTTGGCTATTTGCCAAGAATGAACCATGAAAAGTGGCAAAAGCAACTTCAGAGTTACTCGGCATCAGGTTACTAACGCAACTGGCTCATCTAAGTCCATTTTGTGAAGCAGTTAAGTTTCAGCATGTTCAAGTAGGACGTGTTTGGGAGGTTATGGGAGGTTAGTCAACAGTCAAGTTTCAGCCGTCTGCTAGCATGTGTTTTAATGCAGTGAAGATCCATTTAAGTGTTGATCGATTGACCAATGGACATTTTATTTTGTGTAACTGAAGGGCTTTTATTGACTGACATTTGAACTGACAAATGGACTTTGACGTTGCATTTTGCTCCAATTGCTAGGTGATGAATGACCAAGCATTTATTCATCATTCTGAAGGCTAGAGATGACCATCTAGTGGTATCAAATAACTTGCAACACATTTCCAAAATGTGCTAAAAGAGTTCGTATTAGTTCTCTTTATGTGGATGTGGAATGTTCAAAGAATTTTGACTTCCACAATGGGGAAGGAATGACAAGTGACAATTACCAGTGCATGATTATTAATTGAATGTAGCTAGAAGAGTATCAAAGTAAGTAGGAAGTAGATCTAGACAGCAGACTTAACGTGTTATTTGAATTCAATGCTGATATGGTGTAAATTTGCTATGATTTTACTGATTATTCAGTTACTTAAGAGCCAGTCTGGTCTTCCTTGGCTTGAGCAAAAGAAACAAGAAGAGGAGCTGGAGAGACAGGAGAGAAAGAGGCGTATTCAGAACACTGGATTTGGAACACCGGAAACACAGAAACCTGCAGAAATCAAACCCTATATTTCAGGTAACTATTAACACAGATATTTTTTATTACCTAAGTTTTCACCTTTAGCTTTTATTACTCGAAAATTCACAGTACGCCAGTGAGTACTGCAGTCGTAGGGATAATTCGCTCCTGAATTTAGTGGTTTTGTCAAAGCCGAAAATAATTTCAGTTTCAGATCTGTTCGCTGATGATTGTACATTGCCGACTCGACATTTCGACATTTTCATCTACGATGTGCCAGGACACCCACCATACTTCTTCCAATAGAGATTCTAGTAGCCTACCTCCTATCCTTTGCACTGCCCGACATCGTGGAGCCTGCCAAGCCATACCACCAGGTCGAGGCCAGTATCTTTTTCAATCAGATTTTTGAATTCACTAGAGAACGTAATTTGATTCGACAATTTATACCTAGGATTTTGTTTAAGTCTTTGGTTTGATTGATAAAGCTGTGATCAAGCCAAGTGCGAAGAGGAGTTTAAAAGGAGAAAATGAATGAAAAATGGCTAAACGAGTCGTATACCAAGCGATGCCTTTTCAAAGAAGGAAATCAAGACAGACGTCACACGAACACGAAGCCTGGCACAAGATAAGAAACCCTTCAATCACATACGTCTTCCTTACATCAAAGACACAAGTGAAATCATCAAAAGAATCCCCCGGCAGCACAATATCCGACGTACTTTCTCCACAGCCTCCACTTTTTGCAAGGCACTATCAAAGTCCAGGTACACTATCCCTTTAAAGAAACAAACAGCATCGTATACAAAGCAAAATACATTGGTGAATCCAAGCGTTCTTTAGGTTAGAAGGGAAAATATGACAAAAAAGCGGTCGAAAAAGAAGAAATAAAGAGGCACGATATCGCAGAATACTTTGGAAAAATAAATATTTTGATTGGGTAAATAGAAATATACTAGAAAACTGATCAACGCAACAAACAGGAAAGTCAAAGAAACCATCTCATTACGTACATAGCCATAACCACATCAACAACAAATTCTACTATCGCCCACAGATATGGTTCCCAACAATATCGAAGAAAACCCCAAAAACATAAAATCAGTGTGCTGCCACTTCTTTAAAATGTTAGATCCGTACTTACTCGGAGGTCTGCAATCTAACATCATCAATCAGCGAAACATTCCAGAGTCCAGTAGTCGAAGGATGGAAGAAGTATCTCTCGAAACGCAGCTCAGAAAAAGACAACCACCCGCAACATAATAAATATCTACCATCTATGTGATCAACTGAAACGATACCTGTTTTAATTTTTTGAAGACATAAATGTTCATGCCTATACATAGATGTAATATCTAGCAACAGAACTCGGAAAGTAACTCAAATATTGTAGATGGGCAATGATTCATTAAAGAGATCAGTAACAATTTCTATCATTCTTTTACAAGGTGGTACTTATTCTTCTTGAATCCTAGTCTTCTCTGTAAATAGTCTTTTGCTGAAAATACTTGGTTTCGATATAATTTCAACGGTTTTTGGTTATTAGAAAGTTATAACCCAAAATTCAATCTCAAAGAAAGTTTTCTTTCTCACTGTGCTCACCCTGGATGGCCACCAATTAGAAGTTGTCGACAAATTCTGCTACCTCGGCGATTTGCACTGAAGGAAGTAGTCTTACCAGCATTACCACCCGATGACGAGCAACATGGGGGAAGTCCAGGGAGCTTGTGCCTATCCTGACCAGTTGATCTCTCTGTCTGGTACAAGAGGCAGAATCTACACATCCTGTGTGTTCGTATTGTGATGCTGTATGAAAGTGAGTGCCCATGAAAACCCAGGACCGAACTCGCCTGTTACGTAATGAACGTGCAATGATCAGATGGATATCGGAGTCAACCATCAAGCACTAGAGGACATAGAATCACTTTACACTAGGCTCGGTTTGAACCACCTGAACACCGTAATGAGGCGGAACAGACTCCGGTGGTAGGGACATGTTTCATGTAAGCGAGTCATGGACGAAGAAGTACCAGTCCATTGTAGTGGAAGTCAGCGTGGGAAGAGGGAGACCCCGAAAGACGTGGATGAACATTATTAATGAAAAGCTCCGGGCCTTGAATCTCATCACCTCTCTGGAAGAGGACAGGGATGTATGATGTTATCGACTGAGAGCAGCCGCATGACCGTCTAACCGTCTGGACAGTGGCAACAAGGACTTCAAACAGCATGATCATGATCATGATGTATAAGAGATACATTTTGTTGCAATAAAGCACATTCACGATTCACAGGATACATTTCAAGTGATGAAATTCGTCTTTTTTTTCGAAAACGTTTAATCATAAATTGTTACTTGTAAGATCTTAATGTGAACTTACACAAGACATGAAGTAGTGTTGGTAAGATTTGAAGCAGAATGGAACAGATGTGCAACCATTACACTGTAGCATGTTTTTCTTCATGCTGGAACTTCAGGAATCTCACCGTGGGGGAATTTCACAATCCTTTTGAAAATAGTATTCTATGCATTTGAACTCTTTATTGTAGTTCACATTTAATCAAATAGAATAATTTTTGTTAGGTAAGATATTGATATACTAGTCTCTTACTTTCTTTTAGCGTATAACAAGCAAACTCAAGGAACACAGAATGCAGTGTCGAAGTATGAATGTACACTCTGTGCCAAAACATTTAATGGACCACTGCCTTACAAGATGCACCTAGCAAGCAAGGCACACAAGGAAGAAGAGGCTATGCAGAGATGACCGCAAGCTGAGTCTAGGTAAATACGTTTCCATGCAAGCACAAGTTTTTGTTTGAATATTAACGACATGAAAGGTTGTTTGCACCACATGGATGTGACTGCTGCCATCTGCAATCCGAGTCATGCTGACTTTCGGGACAGAGCAGTTAGCCTGCAAGTAGCACAAGTTGCACGTGCGTTCGTACTTGGAGATACCCCTATAAGCACCACTGATGATCGTGGCTATAGTGACTAACTTGACAGTGATCCAATCTTAGAAACTGGAAGTCGATTCGTGTGTATCAACTCAAGAGTTATAATTAATGGTGATGTTAGCGGATTCAGTGGTAGATAGTAAAAAGAAAGGTTTCAATTTGCCAATTATTTATTGTTTTAATTAGGTATGAGGTTATGTTCGTGCTCAGCTTTGTTTTAGATCAGTACTTCCAAACCTGTTTTATTCCATGCCCCCCCCCTTCGACCTGTTTTTATAGTTCCGTTTTCTTTAATACCCGTACCCTCACGTAATTACTTTATTATTATTACTTATCACGATACTCCTAATATTACAGTGCTGCATGGTGTTCAAATTTTCTGCTACAGAATGGAAGGTCAACCTTTCTCCAAGGATGATCATGGTCTGAAAAATAATCGATGCATTTCCTATTAATATCTTCCTCGTTTCGATCGTTGACTTTAGCAAAATGTAAGTTCACAGTCAACACGAAAAAGTCAGCACTAAATTTGTGTTTAATTAAAACTTCAAGATGTAGAATTTCTAATAGGTGTTGGCAGCACTGATGCTTACGTCTCAACAACTCCCTTCCCCCTCTAATGCCCTCCATAAAGTGACAAATCTCCCCCCAAGTTCCGCCCTTATACCTCATAGCGTTCCAAAAGGGGGCACATGCACCTTGTTGGAAAGTACTGGTTTACACAAGGTTAGTACAGTGAATTCTCGATTAACCAAACAGCCTGAACTTAACGTAAGGGAAAAGCGCAGGGATAGGCCGAAAATTCAGATAATAGAGGATTAAGTTTTACTTTCTTGTTCTTTTCCTTCTTTTATCTCGTTTTCTTTTTTCTTCGTCTTTTTCTTTTCTCTCTTTTTCCTTGTCTAATTCTATTTCTTGTAGTTTCTACTTATTACCTTTTCTTTTTTGTTTTCTTTTTATTCTTTCTTCTATTTCCCTATTTGTCTTTGCTTTTCCTTCTATATAGCACGCTTTCTTTAGGAACGTCACAAAACTCTCTCAACTACAATTGAATTTATCTTCTGCACCTTCGTATAAAGATGGCTTTCTACAAAGCGTTTTAAGGTAACAAGCAATGTCGAATAGCTACAACAAAATTAAGGTAAATTTTTTATTTGTGATGTTCAGGATGACCCAATTAGGGAACAGACCGTAGAAGGCAGTTTTTATGGGTCAGCTCTTACATGGCACAATTGACCTCACCCATTTATCATAACATGAAGAAGGAGACTTCATTCTGTAACACAAAGAATTGTATGCTTACTACCTGTCAAAATATGCCCCTTGGAAACGGTACGCTCATCTTCTTAGCTTTTTTGCGATTACTGAGGGAGTACAAGGAAGATTGTAAGCAGGTCGATTAGATTGTTAACGTACATTGCTTATTTATTTAAAGACATTTGGACGTTAAAAAGATGCAAGAAGTACTTGGGATAGGATTTCAGTAAGGTCCACACTATTTGTAAGATTTTGGCAATATTGCTATTAGAGAAAAACTTTAATCGTTAGAAACTACTTGAGGTCGCCATTTGAGTTGCCAGGACATGCCCGCTGTAACACTGGTACGTAATAATATAATTGATAAAACCGTGTTAAAGATTCATGCTAGAAGTACTTCATGTCGGCTGTTGATATTACATTCGTGACAAGTTAGTGTTGCGATCCATATTTTGCACGACGTCAGCTCAAATATGTAGTATGATGATCATTTGACGTGGTGAACATGTGACCATTTAAACGTCTACATCACGTTAAGTGCTCAAAAAGCCTCTGAACACGGTCAACGTGTGAGAAGGATGCCATTGAGTCGTGTTGTAAGATGCCAGAAAACTAGACCGTGATTCTTTATAAATATATGTATTGCTTCAAAGATATCATAACTGAGTCCAACTATTGAAGTATTGCAGGGAACAACTTCTAAACATGTTCTAGCTTATATAGGTAGTTTGGGCCTTGCTGCATGTATAGGAGACTAGTTCAGGAGTCTGGAGTATAACAATCCACCTGAGAGAAGAGTATACAATGCAAAATGTAGGATAGTACATCGTGTTCAAACCTTAATTCAACAACCCCACAGTTATCAAACATCTGAGAGACACTATCGACGTTGACAGCGTTCAAGCATCGGCGGCGCTATTTCTAGCAATTCTGAATGATGAGCATGGTGTAGTATACGATAAGGCTCTCAGTTATCAACCTCATAGGAAGGGAACTCTTTTAAATCAAATTGCAATGTGGACAACTTAGCCGGAAGTATTTCAATCTTGTTTTGTGTGAAACTTTTGTTGATCTTGTACGATGGCTTACAAAACTAGGCTCCACCAAATAGCACATGTTGCTATCGGTGCTCAATACTCTCCAGAGTTGTGCCTGAAACACAATTTCATCCCGTAGTGAAAAGTAGATAGTAATCAATATTAAAAAGTTGGTTTAACTTTATTTGATGCAAACCTTGTTTTGTGTGAAACTTTTGTTGATCTTGTACGATGGCTTACAAAACTATGCTTCACCAAATAGCACATGTTGCTATCGTTGCTCAATACTCTCCAGAGTTGTGCCTCAAACACAATTTCATCCCGTAGTGAAGAGTAGATTGTAATCAATGTTAAAAAGTTGCTTTAACGTTATTTGATGCTCAATGTCTAAAGTAGGTGTTGGGCCATAGTGGACTTACGTTATAACGGAGACACCAGGACTACAACTTGTTATTTGTGTTGACGAACTGGTTAAAAAGTTACCACTAGATACATTGATATCAGTAATACCATCGTGTTGTACTGTAGGAAACACGCCATTGTTTCAAATCAACTGCAGAAACAAAGCGACAAGACGAGCTTTAGGAACTTTACTTAAGAAGTATGGCAAATGCAGTTTATGTGAAAGTCGGGGCACAGTTATCCATTTACGTCTGTAGGTATTTGTAAGTTGTCATAAAAAAGGCTAAGTGTTCAAACCATAATCATCATGCCTTAACCACTAACTATTAATTCTTCGACTATTCAATTAGGACATGGTACGTAAAATGTATAATTTACTCACTTCACTTTTTCGGAAAAGAACGGAAGGCCCAGGGATTCAGTTATGCTTCGAGCCATATTTTCCTTGTCACGTCAAGTTTTGAAAAGATGTTGTGAGACGCTTGACGTGCCTCATTTAAAGTGATTGGCTGCATCTGCACGATCCTCATTTGGTTTATATTGAAGACTTGTGTGACAGCGTTACGCCAACTGATCTGTAAAAAGGACTGGATCGAGCTACCTATCGTTTCCAACTGCGAAAATGTGTAGTCACGAGTACTGGCCCGCATTAGTTAAAAGGGAGCGGGAAGGGACGCCATCTTACGTAACATCGTTTATAAGCTTTGTGTGATGGGGACTGAAACGGCGCCCAAAGACTGACCTCACTTTCAGACGGAAGATGCTCGCTCCAGTGTTTTTTAGAGATCAGTGGTTCCCACAAGTTAAAATAGCGCGAGAAGGCCGCCATATTACGTAACATTGTTAATAAGCTTTTCTTTAAGGGACCTAAGATATGGCGTCCAGAAAGTGACCTTGCTGTGAGACGGAAGATGCTCCTTCCAATGTTTTTCAGAGATCAGTGATCAGCACACCTGGTCATAGTTCAAGGGGATTTAGAATAAAGTCTTGGAAGGTGTCTTGCATTATTTCTTTGTTAAGCTTTGTTTGATGGGACTGAAATGCACTTTGATACGGAAGATGCTCGATCCAGTGTTTTTCAGAGATCATTGGTCAAGCCCTACAACTGAACACGTGACGTCTGTTGCGTAGAAGTGAGACATGATTATCCGTTGCAGTACATTCCGCTCATGCAGTCACTTCGTTTAGAAGAGGTTTTCTGTTTAAGTAGACAACTTCTTCATTTAAAACTGTATGTCTATTAAGCGTGTGCGCGTTGTAAACTCATCGTTTTGTTTTAAGATTTTATTTTAAGTATGATAAAATGTGTTGATTTAAGCAACGTTAAGACTAAGAATACAGCTACACGGATGTGGAAATAAACGACCGCAAATCTATTTGTAAAAGCGAGACGGAATCTGAATATGGTTTTGACAGACTTTTGTAATTTATTTACACATTCTAAGATGTTATAGGAGTCGAGTTTTTGCAGTTTTAATTTAAACGTTGTTGGGCCAAAATGCAGGAATACAGTGGCTTGGGAGTACGATCGAAAATACAATTTTTTAGCAAAGATTTCTTGGTATTTTTTCTACTGTTGTGATTACCTATCTTTATCCCCCCCCCCCCCCCCCCTCCCATATATTCTGTATTTAAAACTACAATGTACAGTTAGTTGATTAATGTAGTTTCATGGTACGGAGACTCGGACTGTAGAGACCTGAATGTGAATGCCTTTCGATGAAGGGTTATGAGTTAAGGTTGCAAGTAGAGAAAGTAGAAAGATATTGTCACGTTACCAAAGGCGGTAGAGTAACGATCGCCATAGCAAAGGTCTTCTGTTTGAATTCTAGTGGTTACCTTTTCCGTTATGTAGGCAATTGTTCAAACAATATTACAACCGATGATAGCCTCCTTTCCTCCCGCTACCCTCAAAAATATAAAGACGCGCGAGGCTCTTTGCTGTTTAGTTTTTTAGTCGAGAGATAAAATTTTGAACTTTGGGGCCAGTTTTGACCTGACGATTTCGTGCAATTGCCATTCATTATCTAACGATATGTGTACGTATTTTTGAACAGCATTTCGTTCAGGTCTTTATGCTCACAGGCACTTTCCAGAAATCTGCATTTTGGAATTCAATTTGGTGGGTTGGCTGCTCATTTCAGATACCAAGAGCACATTTTTTTAATTTGTTAGATACATGTGTTAAATACATTTTTTGTTGACTTTTAGTATCTGGCTGCACTTGTTCTCCTCCAACCAAAGGCCCATTGTTTCTACTCGCAGAGATATTGCCCTATTGTAAGGGACTTAAGATAAATGTTAGATTTTAGGGGAACTGACGGGTGAACGAACCACATGTAGGGATAACATAGAAGATTAAATATATTAAGGGTTTGTCTGAGAAATCTACGATAATTTAGCATCTTTATGTGAATTGTAGACCAGCAAAACGCACGGCATATATATTTCAAGATACAACTAATGTTGAATGGTGAAACTTCCATTCTCATTTTTTAACTTTATTTAGAGCCCATTTATTTACCACTTGCTCGACTAACCGTTGTTTAAAAGTGAACAATTACACAATTTATATTTAAAGGTATCCACATTTTCAGGGGAAACTTCTCAATTGTAAGGGAAATGTGGCGAGGAATTACTGAAATCTTGTAGGGCATTATAGGAAATTTTGGCATGCATAGTAGGTCAAAACAGTAAGTTGAGAGTGGTAGTGGTGCACAAATCAGTTTTCTGATTCCACCATAGTGCTTTCTACACTTACTGTATCATTTTCTAGAGCTCCCTTAGAGCCATCGTGTTTCATACACCTTATTTACAAGTGACGCTATCCTGATGTTTGGGCTGACCTTTTGTGCTAATTGTACCTCTGTGATGTTTCAGGAATGCTTTCTTAGTTTTCCTCTCGTTTCCGTTCTGTTAATCAGTACAGGTATACCACAGCTTGCCAACAAGTAGTTGTATTCTCCTCCTCTTTCTTCTTCTCCGTCATCGGTTTACCGCTTGTATTCCTCTTGTTTATTTTAATTTCATTTCACACCTTTCATTCGCCTTCTTTCCTTTTCCCCATTCTCCTCATGATTTTCTCTTTCCTTCCATTGCTTTTTGTTTTCTCCTTCTCCCCTTTCTCTTTTTTCTTTCATTTATGTTTCCTTCTTTTTTACTTGCCCATCCTTTAGATTTCTTGATAAATGTGGAGCCGCTATAAGTCATTAACACTTCCATTATTGTAACTGTTCCATCTATGTCCATATCTGGCACTTAATAAGAAACGGTAATTTTTGGAAAGAAAGTATTCCGCAGTCCGTATTGGCCACATTGCTCTATGCATGCGAATCCTGGACTTTAACGGCGGAAACTCGGCGTAACTTGGAGGCTGCGGAAATGTGGTTCTACCACCGCATGCTTCGTATCTCGTACGTCGATCAAGTGATCAACGAAGAAGTCCTACGACGAGTGTCGCAGGAGCGCGAGGCTCTCAACACCATTGACCGACGACAATGGGCATTCTTGGGTCATGCATTACCGAAGGGATCACTCGAAGAACTCGCCCTTAGCGGCAAGATCCCAGGAAAGAGGGCGCGAGGTAGGCAGAGGAAGACATACATGGACAACTTCGACAAAAAGTTTCACCAGATCAAGCATCACGCCAATAATAGACGTCAACATGCTCTCGCCTACTGCGGCCGGCTACGGCTCGGCGGCCCGAGCTCAAACTAAAGTTGCTTCATCTTGTTCGCCGAAGCTCGTAACGGGTAGGGCACCAAGAGAGAGAGATTCCGCAGTCAGCAAAAAAGAAGAAATGAAAGTTTGCTGCCTACTTCTTGGTCTTGTATCATGCTATTTGTCAACCTTCTCCATTACCAGCATAAGTTGCTTCTTCGATACCGTAAATTTCCGATTAAGCGCCCGGGACTCCATGAAAAGCCCATGCTCAAATAAGCGCCAAGTATGGGAAAAATATTTCTCACAAGCGTGCAGGTCCGAATAAGCACCCATTGCGAATAAGCACATAGGTCTGAATAAGCTCCCAGTATATATTGGGTGTGTGAAAAAGAAACAAAGGTGTTCCCATTTTCATTTACGCTTTTAGATAATGATACGGAGGACAATGAAGGTGTAATGATTGATTGATTGATTGATTGATTAGAATGTTATGTTTTAATCTATACTATAGGAAGATGCTATGTGTTTAGGTTCTCTGTTTTTCCTTTTCTTAATAAGCGCCCACCCAAAACTTTTGCTTTTAAATAAGCGCCCAGGGCGCTTAATCGGTATTAAACGGTATTCAACTTCTTCATCAATCGATTATGGTTTTAGGAATAGCCAAAGGGGTCTGCAAAAAGGATTTTCATGCCTCCATTAACTTCCATTTTCGCTTTCCGAAGGTCTTTCTTGTTGCACATACAAAATTCTGGAAGCTTATAGGAACATCTATTGGCAAAAGGAAAAGAGCTGGCATTGCTGTATGTTATTTTTGAATTTATAGTAAAGTTCAAAAAGGATACATAATACCGCAAAGCAGTCTCCCTCCCCCCCCCCCTCCCCATTGAATTCTGACACGCATCTCCATAGATAAGGAAATTATTTCGAGGGAGAGGGGGGCTTAATGGGCCTATTACAACGTAATGCTATTAAAAAGTTACTTAACTAACCCCCGTTTAAGGCACTTTATCTGGGCTTCTTAAGAACTGATTGGAACAAAGGATATGTAACCATACACAAATTCTAATTAGGTATTGTGTAGAGGAGTGTTGTAAGGTTACTTGATGCTTGTATGTTTATCTCGTGATGCTCGAGGATTCATCATGTGGATTACTCATCTATTGTCATCTAGGCATCATGTGCTATGCACGTAGTCATGAGATTCATGCAAGCTAATGTAAGATGGATTTATTGGCTATTGCCTGCATCAGGTCATCGTGAGCCTAACACATGATTTGGCTATCCTTCACTATAAATATAGGTGCCTTAGATTCCTATATTAGAATTGCTGTTTGTACTCCAGAGCTTCGACTTCGACGTTATAACTCTTTCTTGTACAATTCGAAATAAACAAGCTGGTAAAGCTAAAAAAAGCCAAAACCAACAACCTTGTTTGTGGATCACGAACCTGATGATCGATCACAGATATGTCTTTTTCTTTTCACATTGTCGGTTCCTTGTATCGATTGCTTATCGTAAGTCGTTTTGCCTTCGGTTATAACACAGTATGCATTTTCCCCCTTAATTTGTGATCACTTCAAACGATTTTGTTACTTATGTTTCTTTCGTTTCCAATAAATCACTAAATTGACGACGTCCTAAACCTTATTCTCGCGAAAGCAAATTCTTTACGCAATGGAAGTTGCCATCTATGACGTCTTAAAACTACTACCGATTGTTAGCCCCAATCCTCCTCCTTGTCGTCAAAAATACAATAAATTAGATTGTTCTTCAACACTCCATCTTTTACCACCACCCCCTATGCGGTGGGAAAGTATAACGTCACGATTTTGAAAATGTTTGAATTATAGAAAAATGCTTAATTTTCATGTTGACTTATTAGTAAAAACGTTGATGGCCAAGATTGAAAGTGTTGCCCTTTACCAACACCGAGATATCTGCTTTCAAAGTTTTAAATCTCTCTAACAAAATCTTATCATTTGATGCTGGTTCCTAACGTAAGGAACCAAGGAATATCAACAGAATTTTGACCAGAGAAATATAAACGCCTGTAGTGTAAACACTACATACAGTAAAGGTCTGGTATTTTGCGATACAGCCTATGTCAGCGTTGCCTTTAGATATCTGGAGTCAATATTTCCCAAACTTTTGATTTGTGACGTCATCACTTTCCTTGCGCATTACCCTCATAGTACTGAAGTCTTAAATCTATGCTCTCCTACACAAAAAATTGCTTTCAAGACTCATTCCCACTACGGTAAACAACAGTTCAAATCTGCAAAAGGCCTTAAGGAATTACTTTCAACTTTATCAGTTTACAAAACTATGTACTAGGCTCAAGCAACATGGTTTGATAAGAAAATTTCCATTATCAAAGGGTGTATCTCGACATGTACAGAATTTTGTCAAGCAGGCGATCTTCTTAAATTATGACTTCAAACTCATGTACTCTATTGGATGCACTTTTTGACCTCACTTCACTTTACCCGTTTCTTTAACTTTTACGTATTAGGTACTGTATGATTTTTGTGCATATTGTGTATGATCATCTATGTTAACTGGACCTTCTTCACTTTCTTAAATAAATTTTGGCTTTCTAACTTAGTTTACTACGTCTCTACTGCCTTCTTTAGGATTTTTGTAGCCAATTATTTAATTGTTCTTTTATAGATTTAGACCAATTTCCTGGGTTGGACTGATCGAGAGGTCATTACACACCCACATTTGTTCATTTATTTTGGATATCTGTTCTTGAATTAGTATTCATTCGACCAAGAAAATCTTAAAACTCAATGATAAATCATGCGGTCCTTTTGTGGAGTTGACCACCCTTTCCCTGTTGCACCAACTGATCTTTAAAAAAGACTGGATCGAGCTTCCTATTGTTTCCAACTACGAAAAAATGTCGTCACGGGTACTGGCCGCCATTAGTTAAAATAGCGCGGGAAAGTCCGCCATATTGGGAAACATTGTTTATAAGCTTTTTGTGATGGGGACTGAAATGGCGTCCAACGACTGACCTCACTTTCAGACGGAAGATGCTCGATCCAGTGTTTTTTA
>JAAAKL020005093.1:0-19862 GCA_010016065.2 Carybdea cf. marsupialis auct. non (Linnaeus, 1758)
AAAAGACCTCAGGGAACATTCAAATCTTCAAATTCATAATAACCTGGAAAATAACATACACGAACTTGAAATACTGTAGTTATTAACAGCATTATGTTGTCTAAGACGACGAATGTGCAATGATGATGATGATGACGGCGATTCTGAAACTGGTCACGTGAAACTCGGAGTAACTGAGGTAAACTTTTGCAAGTCCTTTGATTTGTATGAAAGTACTGTACACATGTACTTTTTGCATAAGCTTTGCATTTCTTCTTTCTACAAATCCAGGATCGCAAGCATACTTTTGAAATATCACATCCTCCAGTTTCATATTTCTTGAAGCAGGCAGCTGGTATTGATAAAGGTGCCAAGAAACCTGGTAGGTGATTTATGTATTTTTGTAGTGAATGGTCTTGATGTTGCTGCACTTTATTATGAAAGTTGAATTTATTGCTGTCTTATTTTTGGCCTTTAGGATATAGGCTAAAATGAGTGTTATTGAAAGTGAAGTTATCACATTGGACATAAGAAAGATAGTTCTCAGATACACCTTTTTTCATCTAAAAGTAGCTTTTATGTATATTACGAAGTGCGTACCTTAGTTCCCTTTTGTCCTTCTGCCAAAAATGGCGAAAATTAAAAATGTGCAAAATTTAAACAGTTCGGATATAACGGTTTTGCAAGTAGTGATTATGTTTGTGTTGTAATGCTCTCGTATACTAAAATATCGAGTATGCATTAATTGTTTTCCACGTCCTCTTCTTGAGTTACCGAGATAGATTCTCTTTTTAAATCGCCGCTTACACAGCATACTCTTCGTTACGGTTAGCGCCAATTTTATTTCGGCTCAATGTAGTACTTGTAAAGAATTTTTTTCCCTATTTTTTTGAAAACCCGCACCCAATCCGATAGAAGGTAGTTGACTAATATAGGGAGGAATGTGCCATCTTCTTCGAAGTCAGTTAGCTTCCCTTAAAACCCTCCAAGAGATACCGCTAATGAAATGTGTCAGTTTCCTGATTCGTATGTAACTTGCAACATGAGTTGTACCTGATAGACCCTTCACCCTCAGGTTAAGGGAAAGCTATGGCCCTGATTATAAGTTCCTGTTTTTTCCCTCCTTCAAATGTTTTGAATCAAACAAGGCTCCATAATATGGAATGTTGTTTTTTTTGAACACTTGAGACATTTCACATTTTGTTACTGAAATGAAAGATATACTAAAAGAAAAAATTCCGTTCTTATGTGTCTTACTCAAAGCGTGATTCTTTTCCGCAACCCACTGTTTACTTTACAAAAACCCTGATGCAAGCAAAATAGGGGCAATAATTTTAACCTCTGTTATGTCGAAATGAAAGATTTCTTTCTGAACGACGACTATTGAAGCCCTGCATTTCGATATTTTGTTTGAAGGAAAACGTGGATGTGTCGTCAGCAACATTGCCATTAATACTTACTAAATTGGTATCCCACACTAAATACACAAAAGAAGTCGCATCCTGAGAAATAAATTTGACAGTAGCAGAAACAAACTTATTTATCTTCACTCTTATAAATGACAAAGAAAGTCCAACATGATGAAGGTGCTAGAGGGAGAAGGTAGTGCTGATGACGATGTTTTACGACGTTCCAAAGGGGGAAGGGTGCACGTTGTTCACGTGCAGTTTTATTCATGTGCTGCATTCGCGAGTTTCAAAATATTCCCAGACATTTTTTTGACTTCTCCAGCACATTCGATTTCCTGATGTCATTGCTGACGAGATGGAAGTGCAAATTGGCTTCAGTTGAAATGAAATTGTGCTTCGTCAGTATTTTAAATAGGCGCATTTTTTGTATGAAAGAGGGGCACAGGACCAGATCTCGACGTCGCTGGGAAGGGTTCTTCTTAAAACAGCTTTTCTTGATTAGGAGAAGAGGAGCACAAAATTTGAAAATTTAAAAGCCGTTATATAAATATTATAACCCCTATTGCAATGCAGAACGTAAGGGTAAGCTTTTGCAGTAGAAATTTTTCTATTGTTTACCATTACTAGATATTTTTTAATAGTAGTGTGTGTAATAAAATGAACTCATGAACAATGCACAAATTGTCATTAGCTGGCATGTCTTTTTATCTCGTGATGCTCGAGGGTTCGTCATTTGGATTGCTCATCCATTGGTATCCAGACATCATCTGCCATTCACATAGCCATAAGATTCATGCAGACTAATGCAGGATCGATTTTATCGCCTATTACCTACATCATATCATCGTGAGCCCAACTCGTTCACTGTAAAAATTGGTGCCTTCGATTCTTAAATAAGCATTGGTTTTTATACTCCAGAACTTCGACTTCCGGGTTAACGCTCGCTTTCTTGTACAATTTGAAAATACAAGCTGGTTAATCTGAAAGCCAACTAACAACATGATTTGTAGATTACGAATCCGACGATCGGTCACACAAGTGACATTTATTTTGGTCACATCTTTTCAGAAAAATTCTCTGTACAAGGAGTCTCATATTCTAAATCCGATTTTTAACTCCGCGACAAATTTTCTACAGGTAGTAGGACGGCGGTCCATCCTCGCCGACACAATACTGATGTACTACAAAGAGTGTATTACTATAGAAGTGAAAGTTGCTTTTTAGGGAAGAAAATACGCGACCCAAGTTTTAATGGCAGGTGACAAGGAGCTCTCAACTCTTTGATCATGAGCCAGCTCACTCTGTCGCCCTGCCTCAATAATAGGCTCTTTTCCACAGCTGCTCACTACAGCTTGTCAATTCTATCTTTAAGTCAAAGCTTTTACCGTGTCAAACCAAACGCTCGGTTGCGAGCAGGTAAAGTAACGTTAAAATGAGAGGTTTTTTCGATACGATTAAAGAGGCGCATCAACTGGATATTTTATTTTATCAGTCGTGGAGAACGAGGAGCGGTACTGTTGTGATTAGACCAAGTCTAGTTGAGAGACACTTGATCGCGAAGATTAACTTCACTACATGTACCCTTTGCCGAACATAGCAAATTTGCATCCGTTTCCGATCTATTTTGTTTTCTGCATGTTCCGCTTTCATGCCAGGTACTAATAGCAATTTTGGCACACTACGCTCTGAGGTGGTAATTGAAAATTCTGCAGAGTATTTTCAGAACAGCAAGATGGAATTAAGGCATTCTTCATTGTTATGTAGCTGTATTTGCCAGCGAGGACGTATAAAGACGTATATAGAGCTCAATGGCGGCGACGTACAATAGCATGTTTCAATGATAACGTTGAACGTTGAATCTTTTCCTGCTATAGAAACTAGTTTTTAAACTATGTGAAGCACAGGTTGATGTACTTTGTTGCCACAATTAAACATTCCTTGCTCTTTCTTCCAGGTAGAGAGGTGGCGGGGAGTGTGACACTGAAGCAGTTATATGAAATAGGCCTAATCAAGCAACAGGACGCTGTCAATAAAGGAGTTAGTTTGGAAAATGTGTGCAAGTGTATTGTAGGGTCTGCTAGAAGTATGGGAATAGTATTTGTCGATGATAGAGAACGAAAGAGTGACAGTGAATGAGTGCATTGTCTGTATGTCTATTAGCATCGTCTGTATGTTTATCAGCATCGACTGTATATTTTTATTTCACCTTTACCTCGATTTGTAACAAATTCTTGATGATATGTATTAAATTGTACAGCAACAAAAAATTTGCGGCTTTTGTATAAATGCCTCTGCAAGTTTGGGGATACCTACGATAGATGAACATGTCGTAAATGAGCAAGATGAAGTCTCTGCCACAAGGTAGTACAACCGGGGAGAACGTGGACAACCTTGCCACACGCCCCTTATCAAGGCAAGTTTTGACGACCTATAATCATTCTTTGTAGCAGCCTAGTACCACCTGGTCCCTAAATGTATGGTCAGAATTCAGTTCAGCAAGTATTTGCTCCACAGAATGATCTCTACATGGTCAAAGGTTTTCTGCAGGTCAAGGGTAATAATTGCCAAGGGGCACTTTTGATCTGCGTATCCGATAGAATCTTTCATTAGGAACAAATTGTCAGAAGTCGCACGGCCGGAAACGTTTCATGTTTGTTTATGAAATTTGGCGCCAGTTTATTAAATACACTTTATTGCCCTTCTTAAAGAGAACGGTATCTAGATACGGGCTCTGGGAGCTCATTCAATATTAAAAGAATAGTTGAGAACGTTACTTAAAAGGAGCGGCCAAAACTACAGGCAAAAAAAATCTGCTGGAAACCCAAGCCTACGGATTCGTGTGGTTTCATCGTTTTCAAGGGTTTGAGACACTCATCAGCTGTTACGGGAGATTCTTAGGATGCAGAGCTTTCATCGAAAGGGACTTTCTCTATACTGGAGAGCAAGAACTGTTGTGCTTTTGCATCGGTATTGATGCTAGAATATAGTTCTTTATAGAACTCAGCAGCCTCTTGGAGAATTTCATGTGGGTCAGTTAACATTGATCTACTGCATAGCAACTTTTGGAAGCTGCTTTTAGGGGTACGAGATTTTTTAAGGTTAAAGAAATAAGAGGAAGACTATTTATATTCCGAGAAGAAAGTACTCTCTGGAGCTCTCTCTCTCTCTCTTTTGCAATCTGGTGTGTTTTGGTCTGCGATTACAGATTATGGATTTTTTTCTCTGCTTTATTTCTATTTTGAAAGTTCCCTTTCGCTTTGATCTGCAATGACGGATACGTAAGTGTTTTAGCTCAATTTTTCCTATATCCCACAGGCAGTCAAGTCTCGGAATCCGTACTTGCGCTCTTTTTGCGGTTCACGAAATTGATGTGTTTCTATTGAAATTCTCTCTTTAAAAGAATGTAAGTATTTGTAACCAGGACCATATTTAGTGACAGGGCCTGGGTAACACTCTTTTACGGTTGCGAGTCATGGGCGTGTGTAGCTGAAACTCGAAAAACATCGAGGCCGCAGAGACATTGTTCTATCATCGCATGCTGCGCACCCTTTACGTTGATGGAGTTATCGACACCGGAGTACTCAACCAGATGGCCAGGGGCACGCGCTATTGGGCACGATCGAACTCCTTCAAGCCAAGTTTCTTGGACAGGTGGTTAGAAAAGCTGGACTGGAAGATCCTAGTAAAGCGAGCAACGAAAAAATTAAACACATCAGCAACAGGTCCTTAGCCCGTTTCAACTTAGACTGATTTCAGTCCACTAAGAGACGAGGAGAGAGTAGTGACAGATGGAGATTCAAATCTGAACCTCATAGCATCATGATCGGAGAACGGAAGTATGTTAGTTTCGGAATAGGAAGATTTATTACGGATGGAAATGGAAGTGTGGATATCTGTAGGAATATGTGGATGTCCAATCTAGATCCGATTTTGCCATTTGAAGCAACGTCGTGAAGATTAAGGGTGGTAATGTTGTGTCATCAGCAGTGTCGTCCCATGTTTTGTTAAGGGACACTACCTGACTATAACGCCAGCACTTGTAACAGGTCTTTCAGGTTTTTTTTGCGTTATCAAGATGCCGTTCAACACGTAATTCTAGTCTCTCAGTTATTGATATCCAGTACACTACATGTCGTTTTTCACGGCTGCCATAGCAGTCATCTATACAAGTTTTTGATTAGTCCTGATCCTGTCCAATTCCGCATCTCTATGCAATCAAAATTTCCAGTAAGGATAACTGATAAATTTACACTGATAAAGTGAGTAAAGCCTTGTCAAAACTTTCAGACGGGGTGTACGAACGTCATAAAAGAGCACGACCTGTGCACGCTACCTAGAACTCCAGAGAACTAGATGCAATGACAAATAAATTGATTCCTCTGAAAATAACCGAAACTTAAACTTTTCGACCAAATCGCATTAAATTAACAATTGAATTTCGTGCTGAGGCAACATTAACGTTGTCCACTTGATATAATTCTAAAGAAGTAAGACATTTACAAACTGGAATTAACTATCGAACATAAGTAACACAAATCACATACGCAATACAAAAAGGAAATATTTAACAGGTCACTTATCAATTATCATACAAATAGAAAACATAAATTAAATAAGAAAAAAATAATATGTTAAAGATGTAACCCTTCAATTCTTGTATTCTTGACACGAACCAAAACGAGTGACACAGACGTACAACTAAACCCTTCAGACAAATTACTTAAGTCCATTATCTTATAATAGCTGAGGCAAAACGTGACTGAATTAGTACAAATAGCACTAAATAAAACAAACATAATCAATAACAAATAGTCTAGAGCTAATAACTTCCTATCCGAAACGAAAGTTACGTAAAACAAGCACAAATACATATTCCTGCTACTGAACTAAGCAAAGAAGATTCTAGTCGGTCTTTTATACGAAATCTGACATTTATCTGATTGGGCTTAACAAGAGGAGTAAAAGTTGTTGGAGAGTAACATTTATGGTAGCTGGTACCACAAATTAACTGCCACTTGTATCACGATATATTTTGGAAGTGCTGAATCTTTATGTTCATCCATTTTTAAAAAGAATTCCCACGCCTTTAAAATGAACAATAACATAAGATTAAAACCCAGATCCACCCTACAGCCTTAAGGTGTGTAAGTATTATTTATGTGACAGAAAAATGTCTCCTGGGGACAGATGTACAAAACAGTCTACCCCTAGATCGAGCTCACGCTATGCCATATGCATAATGGCTTTCATGGGTCGGTCTACCTTAGCTCAAACTATGTTGTGAAGGCAAAATCTGTAAGTTTACCTAGACTAATCGGTATCAAATCCACCTAGATAACATAATCGCAAATCATTTGCTCATGAGTTACAAGCATGGCCGAATTCACCGATTTGTGCCATGCAAGGGAAATGACAATGCACATCAGAAGATTCTTTTTTTATCCATACGAGGAACTAAATAACCAGCAGCGTATGCCAAAAACAGATTCATGCATGAAAAAGTTAAATTCCTTGTAGCTTTGCTACAGGATGGTTTAGAAATGGAAGCAAACCATGGTCGACATTATATAGATGCGCCATTGCTTTAAAACAGAATGTCGATGAAGTATGTTTCATAGATCAAGGTACCGTTTCGAATATACCAAACGGATTTCCCTACGTACTTGCAGCAAAATAACGATAGGCTGAATGTATGCGATCAAGACTACTGGTTTGCTGTTAACTGATGTTTCCTTATTTAGGCGTGTATTTTAGGTTCGAGTCTGGTTGTGAATCAAACAGTTCACCCTAAAGTGATGAATTACGAAATGATTCCAATGCCTGTTACCTTTGCCGTAGGCATGTAGACTGAAGCTCATCGATCTTCCTACGTGTTTTTGGTTACTTTTGGTATAGTGTTGACGTAAAACAACCTATACAACGCTTTTCTCTATTGCCGTTTTAATTCTAGCTATCTTGAAAAGATTTATGCATTCTCGATACCTACTCAAGATATGAGACATTTTCAGTGTGTACCTAGACAGAGTTAAATATCTTAAATAGACATAAGACAATATCAATTCTTGGTATACGTTGCTGATTACAAGGCACGTTTGCATTGCGTTGAACACTCAAATAAAGTTACGGCTGATTTACAAGCTACGATTTGTCGGACGGTTCAGTCACATGGCTAATCCAAGATACGTCGTACGTGTGATTAACCTACACGACACGCTCGGCGATTTTGAGCACACAACACCGTTTTGGATCTCAGCTTTTTCATAAACAGTAGGAGAAGCTTGATAGGAGGCCTTACCTGAGAACGGGAAATACCCAGTCACCTAGGGGTTTTTTTGGGGGGGGTGCATTCATCTGGGTTGTATTATAGCCTTGCATGGAAAAAAAACACCGAGTCATTTCGCTGGTTTGTTTGTCATCAAAAACTTCAACTTTGCCAAAATTGCAAATAAAAACTCGCGTAATTATTCTTTGATATGCCTACAGAGTGCCCCTACAAGACGCATTTAACTGTAATGGGGTTTCTGCTGCAGTGAAAGCCATTCTTTCCATCGCGACTTTAAGGCATCCATGTTAAAACTTTGAGGCTTTGCCACGACATCAAAAATCGGGAGTAAATCTGTTTCCTAAAAATTGGCCTGATTCGTGCTGATATCAATAACCGTGAAATCAAGCTCCTGTACAATACACTTATTTCATACTAACTGTGAATCGACCCGACAAAATCGCAGCGTGTAAATCATGCATGTAAATCTGCCTTTAAGCAGACGACACGTTTCCCTTAGAATTTTCTGGTCCTAAAGGTTTAAAGGTGACAAAACAAGTCACACGTCGCGCTTATTTATCTAATTAGAAATCATGGCATACCATTTTATTCATCATTGAAGCCTGTAATCACTGACCTTTCGCTCGCAACTCTGTGAGTTATTGTCATTAACTTCAGCTCGGTCTATGTAGATCGATCTAGAAGTAGGCATAACACAAGGGTGATTATACACATAGACCAGAGGTTGATCTAATTTTTGATCCATCTACTATAAAAATAGCACGTGGTCGCTAGCTCATGCAATGTCTACCTTTATACATCTTGCCACTGTACGAAAACACTATCGCACTTATTACTTTTTTCTGATGCAGTACCCGTGATAGTTTTGATTGATCGCGTATTCCATGTATATTGACAGAGCATATTTTGTATCTATTCCCCATTCGGCTTGTGATGGACATTGAGCTTTACCTGACTGTTGGCGTAGGATTTCAAGCGGGACCAGTAGATTCCTAGGGCTTTTTAAACTTTCCCCTCCATCGGCCACTCTGAACTGTCAGCCATTTCTGCTACACGACAGTGGCAGATGATGATCTATTGTCCGAACCCGACGCGGACGATGATGGAAATATCCGCTTGGAGAGATCACAGGGAAAGAAATTCCTCCTCGTGACAAGGACTGCAGGCATGGAAGCTCCACGGCTTGTACTAGATGATATTTGACGGGTCGATGGTGGTGAGGGTGACATGGGGCTTTTTGGTCTGAATCTTTTGCACTTGAAGGTTGGGGGTGTCTTGGCATTTGTATTGTTACAGGGTGGAGGGTTGACACGTGAATTCGATTTCGCGACTGGAAATTTTGTAACAGCTGCGAATGAAGAAGTATGTTTCTCCAATGTTATGGAGATCAGTGAAATGTTAGGGAAGGAGTGACGTCGAGATATTGGTTGAGAAGTAGGAGTAATAATAGAGTAAGTGGATTGCTTTCTAGCTGTAAAGTGGAATGTTGGAGTTCTTGGATGGCACTTTTCATTTCCCCCAGCCTCCAAACTCTTGTTGTAGGTGCCTTCCCGAAAACGAACTTCAGCTTCTTATTGTTCTTGGGTGGAAGGATTCCAAGTGAATACACATCGGCTTCCTCATGCTCTTTGTTACAAACAGCATCACATTCAACCAGTATCTGGTTGCAATAAATCGTTGCAGGGATTGGTGAGGAACAAATAAGACAAGTATTTGAACTGCAGCCTCTTTCATAATCTCCAGGCCTTTAACATTTATGCCAAATGGCTTCTTTATTGGGGTAGGATACTTTAAATATGCAACCATAAACATCAATAAAGGAAGGGATGTTGCGCTTGACACCCTTACGTACAGTTCAGTTCGCTCTGTCAATATGTTTAAAGTCCTCTTCAGCACGATGACGTCTTATGCACTGCACTCTACTATACTTGGCAAGCGCACATCTTACAGCTAAATCGGGCAGCTCATGCAGAGCTCCTTACAAGTAAGTACCCTCTGGTCGAGGCACCCGGATTTTATTAGGCGCATTCAAGGAGATTCAAAGAGGAATTACAATCATGAGAGAGCTAATTACACATATTTATGTGATTGAAAATTTTGGAAAATACAGTTAATTGGATTTAATTAATGGTTGCAGATAAATATTAAAAAGTACAGAAACTGGTTAAAAACTACTAACTTACTATATGTAACTAAACGAACATAAGCTGGTATAAAAATAAAAATGAACGTTTTTATGACCACCATGTAGTTTTAAAACAGTTTCAACCTAGATAAACGCGTCCTCATTGCATGCACCAAGAAACAAGGTGCCAACTGTACGACACATCAAAGTGTTAAGTAACACTGTATCATGAACTCAAAAGAAATATTACAGAACCACTGACCACTTTACAAAAACGTGATCTATGGCTCAGTAGTACATTACATTATGAAGTTAGCAAGGGTCAGCAAGAATACATTGACGTCAGAACTCTGTCTTGTATATAACAACGTATTCTTGCGCAATCGTCAAGAATAGCAATTTTGGCCCTGTCAAAGTGTTGTCACCTCTCATTACCCACAATAGGTATTTCACAGCTTTTACAGTGTAAATCAATAGAAGCTTTTTAACGCCAGGCGAGTCGACTTGGTGAAAGAAAGGGGTAGAAGGGCAAAAAACGAAACGGGGAGAAACAAGGGCATTGAGAAGATCACGACTGCTATACCATACAGCCCGCGTGAAAGCACACTCGAGGAAAATATGCGAATGGGTTTCCGGAAGAACGCAATGACTACAACGTTCCTGGATCTAGTGTAAATCCCACTTCCTCTGCAGATTCAACAACCCCATGGGCCAGTTTGAAAGAAACATTCTCTGCAAGGGATGACGGTACATAATGAATTTATGACAATAACTTTTTCCTTTTTACAGGATTCAAAGCCAGGCCATGACACGTATAAAACCATTTCCGACGCAGAGAACCGCGTCCCGCAAGAAGCTAAACATAAATAAAATGAAAAGCATATTGTTTCCATTCCAAAAATTGCAGCCGAAATTTAAACACTTTGACAGAATCGACAATACAAATATAAAACGGTATCCGACTTACTAGGAGCAATGTTATTCCATAAATTCGGTTAAAAACGGACAAGAGCACTGCGCGCCCGGTATGATGGAGCAAAGAAAGCCCATTGTATTTCTGAGCAGATATTCACGCTCGAAGTACAAATTGCTTTTATTTAAGGAATCAACTTTCAGAGCAATACTACATAGGTTCAAACCATCTCTGCCATGCGGAAGGAATAATGTATGACGACTGATCAGTTCATTCTTACCTGACCACACAAGTTTAAATATCAAAAATTTTGATTTCCATAATCATCAGAAGTGGTGGGGGGGGGGGGGGCTAGGCCCAAAACATAAAAAAAATTGGCCTTCCCAGGAACCAATCGGGATCTTGACGACCAAAGATCTAGTTCTTCTTCAGTTTTGCAATCTTGTGGTCCAAGCATCTACTGATATACTAGCATGGCCAAAAGGAATACCTAGAATTATTAGACGGTTTGTCCAAATAAAGGCATAGGACCTTCTAACAATCCGGCTTAACAGTCAAAACCAACTTCAACTTTTTTTTGTCTGATTCCACTGACAGTACTGTGAATATCGACCACCTAGACAACTTCTTATACACTTTCATCATCAATTGCAAAAACAGTACTATCATCTGCGTATTGGACAGTTGTGTATCTTCGTCACATGAAATTTGTAAACAGTTAATTATTGGGGACTTTTTTAATGGAAAGAGCAAAAATCTCTGCTATTAGGCGATGCAAGAACGAGGATAGCTTAAACAAGGATGCTATTTATAAAATATGGAGATGATGTGAGAACCGCAACCATACAGACTAAACTAACAAACTTAAGCTATTTACCATCATAGCTTTACCACTGCAGGACAAAGACCTAGATGACCACACGCTAAGGCGAATTTGGAGTTCGCGAGTTTTACCTTTCCAGCACCGATGTACAAACTTGAGGGTGCCAAACGGGATACCTAAAATAACTAGCGAGTCCATCCATAAAAAAGGAATGGGGCCTGTCGGGTCAAGACCGCGGGACCAAACTAGGTACCTTTAAGTTTTTTGCGATTAAGGCGGGAACAACAATCTCTCGTAAATCTGAATTATTCTAAACAACTCCAGAATAGAATCATCGTGTCTGGCAAAAACAATTGTATCATTTGCATAATGGCAGATCTTGAGCTGAGATACCTAGAAATACCCGAATGGTTGTTGACAAAGTTTCTGTAACTAACCAATACAGGAAGGGGAACAATGGACAGCCTTTACCGACTCCTCTACTCAAAGGAAAACTATTTGATAGATAGCCGATATTAATAATGCAAGCTTCGATATTGATAAAACAAAGACGAACCCACCGCCTAAACTCGGGGGCGATGTATAACCTTGCCAGAACGCGTTCCTAGGAAGGACCATTCGACACGGCCAAAAGACTTAAAAACAGCAAAGGTAAACTTTTTCTGATTAGGATCTTCTATCGAGTCACGTACGGCAAATAAATTGTCGAAAATAGAATAACCTGGGACGTTGCATGTTTAATCAATATCAAGTACTTCATAAAGTCCAGGGTGGAGCCTCGAAGCGAGTACCTTGGACACAATTTTGAAATCTACGTTTATATTAGGAGAGATATGGGTTGCCAGTTAATTATGTCGAGCGTATCCGCCTCCTTACGTAAGAGAGTGATCAGACTAGGGCACACGTATCCTGGTAGGTTATTGTACACAAACGAATATTTAAGTACATCTAAAAGATGATTTACCAAGAGGCTGAAATTGGAGGCAGCAGGGAGGCAGTCACTACCCCAAGACGTGTGTGGTTTCATACTTTTGAGGGCCTTTAGGCAATCTTCTAATGTGAAGTATGCTTCTAGAGAGACTGACCTTTCATCAGAAACAACATTGGATATAAGAACGTTTTGAGCATCGAGGTCAATTGTATTGCTTGTATTGAGGTTTTTAAAAGCTGCCTGGTATAGCTAATATTTCGTTAGGATCAGATGAAATTTAAATTGTTACAATGCAATTTTTGTGTCCTACTTGGACGAGCCTTTTCAAGATTAAAGAAGCAACATAAAGGTTGCTCAAATTGCAACTGCGCGTGAAACTGTTCACAGGATCGTATTTTCACTTCCTTATCCGCCTGGGATCGAAGGGTATGGATTTCATCTTCCATTTGCTGATGATGCTGATACGCCATTTTTGGCTCAACGATTACAATATCGAATACAGAAATGTTTCCCCAACCTTTTTGCGTACGTTCCACCAGACACGTAAATTTCGGTAGCGAAATTTTTGAGACCTCCAGTGACTCGAAAAAGTAGCGACTTTTGGTTAAATATTATCTTCTGATATTATTGAAGCACTAAGTTTCGAAACGTAAACGACATAGCTTCATGATCAAAAATGGCGACTATTGGATTTTGAAGGAGACGAATTGCTTCAGATTGATGACGAAACATAAAATGTATGAATTTGTGATAATATCTAGTCTATCTGGAGTGAAACAGGTTAAGACATTTTTGAGGGTGTGATGTGTTCGAAAGATATCATGAAGATGAAGTGTTGATATTGCTTTTTGCAAAGCAGCATTTGCTGTCTGATGTGTGCAGCCTTGATCTTCGCCTATTTTATCAAGGTCAGTGTTTACAATGCATTTAAAATCTCCCCCAACAATAGCTGGGAAATTTGCATTGACAAAGCGAGTCAAAGATTGAAACAAGGAGGCTTTGGGGAGAATTTGTGCAGTGGGTGTATATGTTAATTAATTTGATTAGGGTATCACTTATAGTAGCATGCACTACAAGAAAACGACCATCAGTGTCACGGCATATTTTAGTGTGGCAAAATTTGCACTGACCTTTTTAGAAAATAGAATACCCCAGCGGAGGAGTTGCCTAAGCCAAAGGACCAAAATGTTTGGCCACTCAAGTGTTTTTTTCAAGAGTTTTAAGTCTTCAACGGAATACAAGAATGTTTCCTACAAGAAGGCTATGTCATAGTGGATATTGGATAACCACCTGAATATATTAAGACGTTTCTTAGGCCACAAATACCGTGGACATTGATTGTGCCTATCTTAAATTGTTTCCCCATTTTGAAGACATCACTGCAGAGTTCTACCTCGGAGAAACGCTCTTGGGTCTATTGTGGCTCTTCTTGGACTTTTTCTACCTTCTCCTTGACCTTAAGTTGTGAACAGTTTGCCACTCCTGCTCAACAACTGTGTTGTTTCCCGTATCTGAAGAATGGGAGGCATCACTGTCAGAGGATGAAACAACCTGGCCATCTTCAGAGTCGTAAGGAAGGGTTAGCATTAGTTAAAGGGACAGGGTGTGGTTTGCTTGTACAGGACTTTTTGGTCTCTTTGCTGTTTGTCTGGGAGGTTTGTGGGAGCTGATTTGGAAGAATGAGAAGTAGGAAGTGGAGATGTTTTGGGTATTTTCCTCAAAGGTGTTGTGTGAGCTTCGATTAACTTGATTCCGGGGGTTTTCTTGTTTCCTACTGTAGATTCAGCTAGGGAAGGGTTGGCAAAGTGTGGAACAGGGGTTGGTGATTTCACAGGGGGAATGGAAGCTTGGAGGTGATAGAGAAATGTCTATGGGATTCAAGTCTAGAGACGGAGGTGGATTGAAGGTAAAGGGGTAAATTGGGGTTTTGAACTTAAAGGTGTGTGGGCGTATGGATCTCCCTGAAGAGGCTTCTGCAGGTGGCGCCGATCAACATCTTGAAGATCGGGAGTGGATAAGTTTCACACAAACTTATCAAGTAGATATGGAGCAGAGAGATGACTGAAAATATGCATCTTCGTGGCTTTGTTTCATACATTTGCGGCAAGTGGGTACTTAGCCTGCATGGGAGATAGCAACCACCTTGCCACTAATATTGACGACCGATGGGATGATATCTCTCAGGTCCATTCTGGTAGTCTTGTTCCTGGTTTCAATATGGGCAAACATTGGTTCTGTCCGATAACATCGTCGTAGATGGATCACCTTTCCATATTTCTCTAAAGCCATTCATACAGCTAAATCAGACAATTCATCGGGAGCACCTTTGCCAAAGGTCTATCGGATAGACACAAATCTGAAGGTTGCATCTGCACTCTTGATAGAGCAAGACTGACCCTTCACCAGAATTGAATCCTATCATTTGAACAAGAAAGCTTGTCGAGTTGTGCTGAAGCTCAGTCGAAAGTCTCCTCTCGTGTACAGTGCAGATCATAACCCAGAGGGCGGGTAATTCTGGAGTAGGAGGAGAAGGAGTTCTTTCGAATTGACACAAGTATGCCTGGCACGAAGAATGCAAGATCTTGGACTTTTCACAACTCGAGCCATGTTTTGAGATTGATGGATGAAGGTGATCAAATGAAAGCACAAAATGTGAGATTGGCTATGAGTAAATGGGAAGAGATGTAGGCCTGGGGGGAAATTGGCAGAACATGAAGATGTCTGAGAGTGAGGAGGAAGATATAAAAATAAGAGACTAACCAAGCCTACCTATGTATGGGTGCAAAGGACCGTGTTGACGTGAGTTTCCTCACACCTGGGTACACGTACTCCTGGAATAGCGCATCCGTCCAAGAAAAGATTATGAAAGCCAAGAAATAAAAGCAAAAGTGCCTGAATGAGGCTCTTACCACTCCTGGCTGTCCACGAAGTCCAAGTCACCCAGTTTGGATGGTCGGCAGCCAACAACCAAAATATAGGTAAGAACAGATACTGTGGGATATCTCAACTAACCTTGTCCCCTGGTGAGCAGAGGGAGAGGCCTCCCAGAAGGGAGTTTGGTAATTATTTACCCCGATTAACATCTATTTTCAAACACAATGGTTTACATGATTAAAATTAACATAATCAGTAATAATCACTATTATCACAGGAGTCATATTTGATAATCTGATAATTATATCCCGATTAAGATCTATTTTTAATCAAAAAGGCTTTGCATGATTAAAAACATTGTCAACTATAATAACGATAATTACAGTAGTGATACTTTGAGTAAATATATTGAAATAAAATGACATGATAAGGAGCATGTTAAATATTATGTACACAAGACAGTAAACCTTTACTATTACGGTTTTTGTACGTTCATGTAGAGTAACAGCAACAGTACAGTCTTGTGATTCCAAAGATTATTTAAGGGAGAGTGAATTTTGGGAACGACTTTCCCCTTGATGACAGGACAGTCTGCCATTCCTGCTTAACAACAGTGTCCTTGGTAGGTGAAGAAGCTCCGCAGTCCGAATCTGACTCCGACGAGAATGAAGATGACACTTGCTGTCCATCTTTGAGGGGATCCACACAAAAGCAACTCTTCCTCGTGACCGAGATCAGCAGGCTTAGAAGCTTAGGCGTTTGTTTGTACTGATGGTAGATGGGTTGCAGAAGGGGACGCTGACTTGGGACTCTTTGATTTTGATTTTTGGGTGTGTCTTGCCAAGGGATGGGGGATTGACAGGAGTTTTGGATTGCGTGACTGGGGACTTTGTTACAGCCGCAAATGAGGCGGTGTGTTTCCCAAAATTTTTAGAAAAGTCTTATTTCTTTGAGCCTCCTTTGTTTTCTTCTTCGTGCCCTCCATGAAGCGGACTCCAGCCTCGGGTAATTCTGGGGTGGAAGGATTCTCGGTGAAGGCACATGGGCTTCTATCATGCTCCTTGTTGCAAACTACACATTGGCCAAGGCTTGGTTACAATAAATTGTCACATGATTTGGAGAAGAACAAATTAAACAGGTCTTTGTGCGGTATTCTCTCATCCTATCATGGCTTTTGACACTTCGGAAGATGGCTGTTTGATTAGGGTACGACACCTTAAGTATGCACCCACACACATTAATGAAGGAGGGAATATTATGCTTAACTGCAATACGTATAGTTCTGTCCCCAGTTTCGATATGTTCGACGTCTTCTTCGGTACGATGGCATCGTCGATGGCAAGGCTACCATTAAGAGAGAACCTCTCCTCGGACAGAGAGCTGTCTATGTTATTAAACAAAAATCCCTACAGACCCGGTCGGTCGGTTCACTAGAATAGAGTTGTTCATAAAACTCTGCTGCATGATCTAAAATTTCTTCTGACTTAAAAATTTCCAATAAGTACCCCAACGCCTGCTGAATGATATGTGCCACAAGACCAGAATGAAGGACCATCCCACGCATCGCAAGTTCCTCTGAAACCTTGGGAGGAAGAAATGTAAGTCTCTTGCAGAAAGGTTATATCAACATTATGACTTTTTGACCAATAGATTTGATTATTTGCCATTTTTTTATCACCCATTCCATGAACGTTAATACATATTATTTTTAACGGATTCATGATTTACCCACTGAGTTAGGCATCACCTATCCATCTTTTCGTTTTCCCTTTTTTTTCTTTTTCTTTTCTTTTTACACCTCCCACCAGGAGTATCCGATCTTAGATTTGGGGGACTCCAGTTGAGTTGAAGATGAGGAATTGTCAGAATCCTCAGATGACTCCTCTTCATGGTCGGATGATGGGCCCGGCTTGGAAGAACAAGGGTGGGAAGTTAGAGCTGTTGTTGGCTGAGTGCGTTTACGTACACCCCCAGCTGTGGCAACCTCTGAAACTCTAGAAAGTAAGTTGGGATTAATAGGAACAGATTTCTGTTGTGACTCTGGCACAACCGGCGTAGGCGATTGATTAGAGTTAGTTATGGTGAAGATAGGAGATCAAGAAAAAAGTGGGGAGTTTCCTGCAAGAAAAAAACATCATATTTGCTATTTCTTAACCAATGTAACAGTCGTGATAGTTTTGAATGATCACGTATGCCATGTACATTGATAGTACATATTTTATATTTACTCCCCATTAGGCTTTAGATGAGAGAAGAGTTTTACCTGACAGTTGGAATGGGATTCTCAGGTAGAGTAGGAGACTTCCTCGATTTTTTTAACTTTCTCCTCGATCGGAGATTATGTACAGTCTGCCATTCTTGTTCAACAACAGTGTCCTGGCCAGATGAAGTTTCACAGTCCGAATCTGGCTCCGATGATGATGAAGATAATACTTGTTGTCCATCTTGGAAGGATCCAAGGAAAGTAGGTCCTCTTCATGATTGGGAACAGCAGACTCGGAAGTTTCAGGGTTTGTTGGGGCAGAAAGGACATGCGTTGCAGAAGGGGATGCTGGTCTTGGACTCTTTGATTTTGATTTTTGGGGCTTGGAGGTTGGGGGTGGTTTTGGTTGTGTTTGTTGCGGGATGGGGGGTTGACAGGCATTTTGGTTTGTGGAACTGCGGATTTTGCTACAGACGCGAATAAGGTGGTGTCTTTCCCAAAAGTTGTGGAAAGAAGGGGAAAGTTAGGGAATAAGGAACGAGGAGATATAGGTTGGGAGTTAGGGGCGGTAAAGAGAAACGATGGGGTGGATGTGTAGCAGTCTTCAGTCCTTTGAGGCTCCTTCGACTTCTTGTTGCCCTCCATGAAGCGAACCTCAGCCTCGGGCAATTCTAGAAAGGAAGGATTCCAGGTGAAGAACCATGGACTCACCTCATGTTCCTTGTTGCAGAGCACGCAGTTGGCCAATGCTTGATTGCAAAAGATTGTTGCATGGCTGGGCGAGGAACAGACTAAACAAGCTTTTGCACCACATTCTTTGTCATCATGACCAGGCTTTTGGCATTTCCTGCATGTGGGTGTTTGGTTGGGGTGAGATACTTTGAGTATACACCTACAAACATTTATGAATGACGGGATGTTGTGCTTGATGGCCATGCACAACGTCCTGTCACCAGTTTCTATGTGTTTGAACTCTTTTTTGGTGCGGTGGCATCTTCAGATATACGACACTCGACCATATTTGGTGAGTGCAGATCTGACAGCCAAATTTGAGAGTTGGTGAGATGCCCCCTTGATGGAAACATAAAACATTTGATTATCCAGTTCTTCAATGGAACAAGTAGTGCCATTAAGGTCTATTGTTTGTCTTCGGAGGAACATAAAGGCTTGTCGTTGGGTAAAAAAGCTCAGGCGAAAATCACCTCCATTAATGTATTGGACAGCTATAGCCGATGAGGCAAGGTTCTTCTCTTTCAGAGCCAGGAGAACTTCTGTCGAGTTAAGTTTGGCTGGCTTAACACGGAGGAGACAGGAGCGAGGACACTGCTTGGGTTGAGCCATGGTATGTAAGAGAGATGAGGTGGGTGTTTTCAAGATGAATGGGTGTAAGATATGGTTGGAGGATGACTATATGCCAATGGAGATAAGCTTGGTAAAGGGACTGATAAATGAAGAGGACATGAAGAAAGATAAAGAGGAAGAGATAATTATAATAGTAAATTGTTGCCAGGCCTACCTAAATTTCCTTTTTGGGTGCAAAGGAGAGGTTTGTCGTGAAAAGGGTCTCACACCAGGGCAAGCTTATCCCTGAAATCCCAACTCCTTCCAAAAAGAAATAATGAAAAAAAGAGGTAATAAAAGTAAAAGATGCCTAAATGAGGCTCTTACCACTATAGTGATGTCCCATCAAACCAATACTTCCCATAGACTGATCCAGTGTTTCCTCACAATCAATGATAAAATCGACGAACAGATTCTCTTTTTTTATCTTTAGAAAATAGTACCCACTGGTAAACAGAGGGCACCCGGAATTTAATAGACAAATTCGAATGACAAAAATAACAATCACAACGAGCAAATTACATATATACATTTAATTGGAAATTTATAGAAACTATTAAATTGGATTGAAATTATCTATAGAAGGTAAAGATAAAAAATGCAGAAACAAATTACTAATAACAAATCACTAATATATAACTAACAGAAACTATTCTTGAAAGAAAAGGAAAATAACATAACCATAGCATTTGTACAAATCAAAATAGAAGTATATTAGACAAACGCGTACCAAACGTATAATTTACAGTAGAACTACAAAACAATACGAATGGGCCTATAAATAGTGACTAAAACAGGAATACAGATTTAATAAAAATACTTTTTAACAGTACTAAGGATTTCTCTGCAGTATTATCTTTAGATAGTAAAACAACTTTTCAGCTTGTTTCGTCGAAGCCTTTTGAAGCCTCTCTTTGTTACATCGTGAAAATCGGAAAGTAACTTAGCAAAAAGGGCAAACATCATGTTTCTGGGACAAGT